>JAPYZL010153404.1:0-14623 GCA_030522825.1 Platygaster orseoliae
ACTGAAAATGTAGGCAAAAAAAACCAACTATTAAAGGACTTTTTACCATTCGTTTGGTAAAAATTTCCAGTCGTACAGCTATATCTTTCAATGAAAAAAATAAGTTTTCAAAGCGAGCACTTCTCTCTCGCATGAACCAAAAAAACTCACGCGTAGTATATATATACCGTGCTCATCTTATACTACTGTCGACTCAGCCTGTCGTAATACTTCGGAAGTCGTATTGGGCGCCTCTTTTACCAGAAGCCTAAAGACATTAGCACTCTAATGGGCATAGTTCGTCCCCCCCCCCTTGATGCATATGATGTCACTTCTAATGGTAAAGGTTAGTTAGTTAGCTAAGCTCCCACATGGGTCGTGGCGACTATACGTTGACTGATTGTGGCATATTGACGACTATGAAAAAAATCGTTCCTCATAACTAAGGAGGGAACGAACGAACGTTCCTGAGTGGAAGAATTATTTTTTTTTTTTTTTTTTTTTGTCAAACTGTTTGGTATTTTTTTTCAAACTGTTTGATAGTTAATGCCAAATATACCCGCTATCCCCGATACCTTCATTTTACCAAACTCTTGGCAATGTTTACTAATGTTGGAAATTATCACCATTTCGCCAAAAGTTTGGTAAATTTTACCCGCCGTTTCGATAAAATTTACAAAAAATTTTTCTGCGTGAATAGAGAATAAAATCTAACTGAGTAGTTTCGCATTAATTTGTTCATGAAAATAATCAATTAACAGTTTTTCAATTTTTGTATCCAAAAAGTCACGTAATATTAATAGTGAAAATTTTTTAAAAATTCTCATTTGATTCTGTACCTAGTAACTATTCCTGAAATTTACAGTTTTACTATTTTTTAAAATGATTTGTTTTCAAGATTGTTTTCTTCTAATCGGTTATTTACTGTGATCTAACATTCTTTTATGCATTGAAATATCACTAAAAAAAAATTTCGACTGACAATAAAGCAAAAAAAAAAAAATCGAGGCATAAAAGAATGAACAAGGAAGAAAAAATGTTTAACATTGTACAACTAAATAAAATTAACATATCAAATTACGACTCAAAGTTACTACTATAATCGAAAAAAATTGAATCTAACTTGCAATTTATAGATAGCTTACAAGACAATAAATTATCGATATACTCTAAAATACAGATAAAGTATACTATGAGACGATAAAACAACTTTCGAGAGTTCAATTTAACTCCATTTTAAAAATAAATTATCTTTACAATAATATCAAAAAGTTTTATCTCACCTTATTCGAAAAAATCTTAAGTTGAGGGTAAAAATTTGTTTAGGGCACAAAAAAATTTTTTTGTTTTTATTTTTCTGGAAAAAGTTTTTTAGGAAAACTTGGCATTGGCCACATTTTTCTTGGAAAAGGATGAATTGAAAGAAATGGTACCGAAACAAAATATATTCCTTATTTTGATGATTCGTAATCAAACTTACCTGGTTCTAGAATCAACTAACAACAATAATAAAGGACTATATTGAATATCAATAAATAGAAGGCGAGGAATGATCACTCAGAGCCATTTTTCTTTAGATCTAATCATTTAATTGTTATAACCCCTAATAATTGTTATAACCTAAAAAAATAAACTGAATTGTTATAACCTAATAAAATAAATTTAATTGTTATAACCTAATAAGGTTACAACTATTTATTGATAATCGACGAGACACAGCAGATACGGAGTTGAATATTTTTGGAGTATATTGAAATTAAAAGGAAATAAAAAATTTGTTTGCAAATACTATCAACCATGTAATTTGGTAGAAATAACCGCAGAAATCTGATCACCTTAAGCAACCATTTCATTAAGTGTATGCCTTCAAACAAAACATGAAACGTTCGAGAAACAAGCACATCTTTTACGAAACAATTGCTTTTGAAAATTATAAACCCTTTCGGACCATGAATACCGTATCCCTCGCAACTTCCGTGCTTTTTTACAATGTCTCTATTCTTCTCGAACCTATGGATATTCGTCTCGATGTTATCGCTTAAACAACAAGGAAGATGAATTTACGAACTGAAAAGTTGCGACTATTTAACATAAAGAGAAATTGAGCAAAGTGCAGTTGGCTTTGTCGGCAACGCGCTTCGGCTATATCGCGTGTCGGGCCATGTGATTGTGATTTGTTCAGCTCAGGTTCAAATGGTCAAGGCGTTTTGATCCTTTCGATGTCTTTCTAGAGGATGTAGCTACATGCCTAGTTCCACAGTGCGAGAGAAAGAAATTGCCTACTGTGACAAGTGAATGCGCTCCTCCGATTTGCATCTGCTTGTTAGTTGCGAGAGTGATTTTCTTGCGAGGCTACGAAAAATCGATCTAATCTTGGTTGGTACTTACGATGTTGTATATGACGTCGACGGGGAGCTGCAAAATACGAGGCTCGGCCTAAGAAACAATGCTTCGCGATAACGCTCTTTCTTGATTTGTTAAGAAAGCAAGGAAACATTCGGAACAAGCTTCTACAAGCGAATTTTTCGAACTTTGGAAAATCCATGAAAGTTGCAAAAAACAAGAATAAATAATAATGCATAGGTGCAGTTATGGAATAGTTTTCGAAGTATGGAGCCTAAAAGTAAGAGGCTAATAATAAATAAATTGAATAAATGATGAAGAACATAATAAATTCATAATGCATTTGACACTTTTTAAATTAAATAATAGCAAATGTTAGTAATATCAAAGTTAGTTAATTGGTAATAAATGATTTATGTGTAAAGAAATTTGTCTGCTACAAAGTTTGAAAATTGAACAACACGAAACAAATTCGTGTTCCGTAAGTTATGTAATTTTCCGTGTTAAAACATTAAAATCATGGAACTGATATAGTATATTTCACAACAAGTTGAGTATCGGGAGTTTTACCGTAGACGTCAAGTTGGCGGCGCAGAGCCATATAGGTTAGTGCGGAGAATTGTGGTTTTTCACAAGTGATACTAAGTGATACTCAGCGGCAAATTCAATTCGAATTTTCCCGCTGGATCACAAGCGCCATCTGTACTGGTATCAATACCGCGCCGCGTGGAACTAAATTGAGCAGTTCATTAGTTCTGATAGAAGAGAGTTGACACCGGTTGTGCTCAGTTAGAAGTCATCAGTCTTCCGTGTCTTTTGAAAATAATAAGCAATAAAAAAACCTGAATATGCAAAAACTTACCGCTCTTGTATTCATCGTCATGACTTGTGGTCTCATATTGAGCACCTTTTTCAATGGAGGAGGTGAGATTTCTAATATTTTTATCTCGTTAAGAATTTTTTCAACTGTATTTTTGTTTCAAAAAGTGCGAAAAAATATTACACAACGTATTTTTTGTTTTCTACAGTATTTGAAATACTCGCTTACAATAAGGTACACAATGTTTCCGAATTTCAAGATTCTTAGAATGTCATATTCCAAAATTTGTGTAGTAGGAATTGTAGGATAAAAGATAGCTTTTTTTTTAAGTGCAACAATTTCAGTATGTGTGACAATTCGTTACAATTACTAAGAAAATCACTGCTTGTTACGTATGTGATCGCTCTGTTAACCCGGAATGCGCCAATTTACTAAGCACTAGATCACATGATCATCTCCGTCGTACATGTACTGATACTTCGCCTGTAGGCTGCTTTGCACATCGCCTTGGTAATAAATTACTTCTTTTGTATGAAATACAATAAAGATAAAAAAAGGTCAATTTTATAGATCTCAGGCCTTAAAAGTGTACTTTTAAGGCCTACGCGGGGCAATCAAGTACACTTTTAAGGCCTTGGGTTTATAAAATTCTGTCTTAGGTGCGAAATGTACTATTCTACGCAGTTATTTTTTCGACGAGTTTGAAAAAATGTAGAATATTCTGAAAAATCACACAATTGGCTTTTTTAATTGAAAATATTATCGTTGATTTTATTTACAAAAAGCTTTAAAAAATAATTTCTTTGTTTAAAAAAATTAATTTGATTCAAATGGTGAGCATTTTTTTTTCAAGATGTCGAAAATTTTTACGGCCCCTGCGTATTTATTCTTATTCTGAGCTGAAAGTTTTTAATAATAAAACTTAAATTTTGATGAATTTCCTTCATTTTTTTCCATGCTAGTGAAAAAAGAAAAAATTGCATTGGTCATTAATACAAAATTGTAAAAATTGATTGTTATATATTCCATAATTTTTTCAATATAAATGTATGATATTTCATACAGCAAAACGAATTAATCCTTCGAATCCTAGTGCATGTGCTAAACATTAAAAATTGTATGGATCAACTGTTTTCTGTAGATTACGTTGTATACCGAGGTTGCCTTGCAACAAAAAGTATAATGAAGGGCTTAAAAGAGGTAGTGGGAGCCTGAGGTTTGCGATGAAGGAGACTTTTGTAACAACAAGCCACGCTTAGAAAATTACAGCCAAATTTTTTTCAACTAATAAACCCTTGCACGCGTTTGAAACAAAATGTACTATATTTAATTACGAAAAAATCAGAGATAATAATTCGTTATTTGATAGACTTTTTCATTTACTATTGACAAGTTTGGAAACTCCTGATCCACATAAGATTTTGTTATAATATTTATTGCACAGCGTTCGGGCATTTTTTGAAGTGTGGTACTTTCTTTTATTTGAGCTTTCTACAGTAGCTGAAGAGGGAATGGTCGATTAGTGTTTACACGCGAACAGTTTCAACGCATCAAATGTCCTATAATGAAAAATCAATCGAATTTCGTGAATGTTACCATTTTCTCCGTTTCAAGAAACCTGGCATGTACCAAGATTCATAGTTGAGAAAGTAATAATTGAAGTACAATCACATACTACAATTCTTTTGCGTCAAGTGTCTTGATTTCACGCATCTAAAAAATGTAAAATATGTTTTGAGAGAAAATAAAACTGTATTGATTCCGATTTTCTTTAATATTTATTCCCAAGTAATTTAGGTAAAACGAATAATTATCTTCGAAATAATAAATGTCGAAACTTTTTTTCTGTTTCCTCGTACATTGTTCACACTCACTCATAATTGGTATTTTTGTTTCTGAAAATAATTGAATAAATTGTTCATTACGAGTTAAACTTTCGATTTTAGTACTTCAAGTTTTTGAAGATTTTTTCTGATTTGCTTTCTGTCCAGAATTAAGAATATATCGAACTTATCAATTTTTACCACTATTTCATGTCTTATCTACATATCTTGAGTTAAGTAAAAATCTGATCGACAGACTTCAGAAGGCATTAAATTTCTATTTTAAGAAATGAGGATGTGTTGATCGAAATAGTTAAAAAATTTTTTCAGTCATCAACTAAGTAGCTTTATTCATACTGATTACTCATCTTTTATAAGTATATTTTTCTATAAATAACTACAGTAAGAATCCCAATAATGTCTCACGAATATTTGATTGACAAATGATGAAATTCCTGGAAAGTTGTCAACAGTTGACAAATTTCGAGGAATTTTCCCTGAAGAATTTTTTACTAAGTTCTGATGTGAACCGATTAATGGAAAATTATGAAGTATAAGGAAAATTAAACAACTACAAAAAAAAAAAAAAAATTTTCATCACAATGTGAAAATAAAAAACCTCAAGTAATTAATTATTTTCTGAACAGAATTCTTTTGATTTTGTGACTTATCTCTTTAATTTATGAACTATTATGTTACTATTTACAACTGGCCTAAAAATTTATATTTCCATAATATCTTGACTTCCGTTAAATTTTTCTAAAACCTTTTTATGTAGTTTTTGATGGATTAAAATTCGTAATAAATTGTTTTCAAATCGAAAGTTTATTCGACAATATGCAGTAAAAATCTGAAATTTGCACATTCTACAATAAGTATGTAATGCGAAACTTTCAAAAAATGGAGAAAATTTTAATTTGCAAATTAAATTGCACACACAAAAAAATGAAATAGTTCAATTAATATATTAAATGATTATTCACAAAAAACCAAGTATGAGAGTCTTTTTTTCAAGTTTCCTTCCCTATTCAACTCTATAATACCCCTCGTTTTACAAAGGTTTTGTAATAAAAAATTATCTATATTTGGTATTCGATCTATTGATAGTCACGATGTTCATATTTCAAAACAGATATTTTCCCGATTTTCTGTATTGTTTGTATGAAACTCAGTATCATCATTAAACGGATACTTTCATTCCAATATTTTACCTATTCGATATCGATTTCACGGTATTTGATAATACATTTACGATAACCGATGTTTCGGTAACACTATGGGTAACACATATTACATAAAAAATTGATTACTATCAAGTGTAAGTATGATAAAAATAATTTTATTCTAAACAAATAAAATATATATGAAGGTATCCTTGATCTGCAGTAGCTGACAATGTTTGAAAATGAAACAACACGAAACAAATCTAAGCGTTCCTCGAATTTTCGTAACTATCAACGTTTCATCATCAAAATCATGAAACTTGAAAAATAATAACAGTGTGAAAAACGAATTCGACGCACATCTGTTTATAATTAGAAAAGATACTCGGCCAAAAATTCAATCCAAATTTTCCCGCTACATCACGAGCGCCATCTGTACTGGGATCACTACCACGCCGCGTGTAACTAAATTGAGCCCTTCATCTTTCATGAGTTCTGATATGTTCTGATGGAAGAGAGTCGACACCGGTTGCGCTCAGTTAGAAGTTATCAAACTTCCGTGTCGGTTGAAAATAATAAGCAATAAAAAAACCTGAATATGCAAAAACTTACTGCTCTTGTATTCATCGTCATGGCTTGTGGTCTCACGTTGAGCACCATTTTCAGTAGAGGAGGTAAGATTTCAAGTTTTTTTATCTCGTAAGGTATTTTTTCTCCTTTGTTTTCGTTTCAAAAAGCGCGAATCAATATGACACAACTTATTTTTTAGTTTCTACAGCATCTTAATAAATCGTTCACCGTGGAGTGTACAATTTCTTTTCAGTTTCTAGGTTTTCAGAATTTTACGTTCCGAAATTTTTGTAGTATGAATTTTAGGAAAAACGCTAGCTTTTTCTATGAATGCAACAATTTCGTTAAGTGTGACTCTTCGTTACAGTTGCTAAGGATTTTAAAATCACCGGTTGTTACCAATGTACAGGCATTCATAACATGCAATGCGCCAGATCACTAAGACCTGGAAAACATAATCCTTTTCGTCGGAGTTGCTCTCCTCCTGGGTGTATAGGCTGCTATGCATATCGCGATGGTAATAATGTAGCATTGTTTTCTAAAATAAAATACAGATAACATATAGAATAATTTTTCTTTTCGATCTTTTTGACGAGTTTTGAAAAATTTTGAAGATTCTTAAAGATCATGTAACGAGATTTTTCAGTCAAAAATGGTTTTGTTGATATCATTATTTTTTATGGAAAGCTTCAAGAAATAAAATTTTCGTTTCAAACAAAAAATTTGATTTAAATGGTAAACATTTATTTTTTTGTTATGTCGAAAATTGTAGGTCTCCCGTGCAATATTATTTATTCTTATTCTGGGCCGAAAAATATAACCTTGATAAATATAACTTTAATATTCATGATTTATCTTTATTTTCTGCTAAAGCTAATGAAAAGAGAAAAAATGGTAATGGAGATTCATGCAAGATTGTGACACTGATTGGTATTTATTATATATATAATCTTTTTCTACGTATGTATGAAATTGTATGTCATGAAACGAATTTATCTAGAAAATCCCACTACGTTTGTTCAACACTAAGAATTGTATAAAATAACTGTTTTCTGTAGATGAAATGGTACACCGAGGTTGCCTCACTTCAGAAGAAATGAAGAAGGACTTAGAAGAGGTATTCGGAGCCGACGTTTGTTATCATAAAAACTTCTGTAATAATAAGCCACTGCCAGCCTCGAAAAAGAACGAAGAAGCTTTTTTCAACAATTAAACACTTCGACGCGTTTGAAGCGAAATGTACTATTAATAATTACAAAAAGTTCGGAGAAAATAATTCGTTGTTTACTAGATTTTTTCGTTTACCGTTGACAAGTTTGAGAATACCTGATACGCACAGTAATTTGTTTGAATATTTATTGTACAGCGTTCGGATATTTTTTGAAATGTGGTACTTCGTTTTAAATGAGCTTTCTACAGTAGCTGAAGAGGAATGATCGATTAGTGTTTATACGCTAACAGTTTCAACGCGCCAAATGTCCTTTAATGAACAATCAATATAATTTCTTCAATGTTACTTTTTGCTCCGTGTCTAGAAACCTGACATGTACCAAGCTTCATAGTTGAGAAGGTAATAATTAAAGTACAATCACATAGTTAAATTCTTTTGTGTCACTTGTCTTGATATCACGCATCTAAAAAATGTACAATATGTTTTAAGAGGCAATATAAATATATTAATTTTGTTTTTTTGTAATACTTCATTCCCAAGTAATTTAGGTAAAACAAATCATTATCTTCAAACGACAAAAGTCGAAACTTTTTTTCTGCTTCCTCGTACATTGCTTACACTTACTAATAATCAGTATTATTGTTTCTGAAAATAATTGAATAAATCGTCCATTGTAAGATACACTTTTAATTTGAATACCTAAGTTTTCAAAATGTTTTCAAATTGTCGTATTTAGAATCGCAAATATTTTAGCCTTTCTAATTTCAACCATTATTTCATGTCTCGTGTATCTCGAGGTAAGTAAAAATCGAATCAATAGACATTATAAGGCATTAGTTTTCTATTTTAAGACATTAGAACGAGTTTATGTAGGATAAAAAAAAACTTTCTAAATCATTAACTTTACACCTCAATTCATACTATCTACTCAACTTTTATAAGTATATTTTTCCAAAAACAACTACAGATAGAATCGAATGAACGTCTCACAGATATTTGAAAAGATGAATGTTTTCATATTGTTCTCGAATCGAAACTTTATTCGACAAAATGCAGTTTAAATCTGAAATTTGCACATGCTACAATAAGTATGAAATGCGAAAGTTTACAAAAAAAAGGGAATAATATTGATTTTTAAATTAAATTCCAGAGAAAAAAAATTGAATGTTCAAACAATAGATATTTATGCTACAAAGGAGAAAAAGGATGATTCTAACTAGTGCAAAGTTTGGGCACG
This sequence comes from Platygaster orseoliae, assembly GCA_030522825.1. Lineage (NCBI taxonomy): Eukaryota > Metazoa > Arthropoda > Insecta > Hymenoptera > Platygastridae > Platygaster > Platygaster orseoliae. The sequence continues at coordinate 9,107 of JAPYZL010153404.1, forward strand.
AGCGAAGCGAGTGCGCAATTGCACGAGTTGGAATCATCCTTTTTGTCTCGTGTAGCATACAATATTTTTTCCCATGCATAAGTAAAAGTGGTCACTTCATTTTTATGGAACGCAGGAACGAAATCCTCTTTTTGGAGTACTCGGAAATCAGCGGGAGTTATGAAAATAAAACCCTAAGGAAGTATTCATAAATCCTGGATCACAGGGAAGAAAGTTGCCTGATCCATGATTCATGAGTGTTTCCGAGGGTTTTATTGATGACTCCCTGTGATTTTCTGAACACTACAAAAAGAGGCTCTTGTTCCTGCATTCCATAGAAATAAAGTGGCCTTTTTTACGGATTCATGAGAAAAATATATATAATAGTTAATCACAAAGAATCAAGTAATGGAATTCGTTTTTTCAAGTTTTCTTTCCTCATCAACTCTATGGTTCCCCTCGTTTTACAAAGATGTTGTAATATAAAATTATCAATATTTAGTATACGATATATTGATGGTCACGATGTTCATAAATAGAAAACAAATATTTTCCTGATTTTTGGTATCGTTTGTATGAAATTCAATATTATCATTCTACGGATACTTTAATTCCAATATTTTACCTATATTTAATATCGATTTCACTGTATTTCATAATACAGTCACGATAACCGATGTTTCGGTAACACATATGACATAAAAAATTGTTTTATATCAAATGTAGGTATAATAAAAATAATTTTATTCAAAACAAATAAAAATATGTGAAGGTATTCTTGATCTGCAGTAGCTGACAATGTTTGAAAATTAAAAAACACGTAACAAATCTAAGCGTTCCTCGAATTTCTGTAACTTTCAACGTTTAAACATTAAAATCATGAAACTTGAAAGATAATAATAGAGTGAAAAATGAATTCGACGCACATCTGTTTACAATTTGAAAAGATACTCGGCTAAAAATTCAATCCAAATTTTACCGCTGCATCACGAGCGCCATCTGTACTGGGATCACTACCACGCCGCGTGGAACTGAATTGAGCCCTTCATTGGTGTTCATTGGTTCTGATGCTTTTGATGCAAGAGAGTCGTCACCGGTCGTGCTCAGTTAGAAGTAATCAGTCTTCCATGTCTGTTGAAAATAATAAGCAATAAAAAAAACTGAATATGCAAAAACTTACTGCTCTTGTATTCATCGCCATGGCTTGTGGTTTCATGTTAAGCACCATTTTCAGTGGAGGCGGTAAGATTACAAGTTTATTTACCTTTTGAAGAATTTTTTCTCCATTGTTTTCATTTCGAAAATCGCGAATAAATATGACACAATTTATTTTTTAGTTTCTACAGTATCTTAAGGGGGTCGTCTAGTGTAAAGGCCGTATTTTTATGCTTTTTTTGACAGTCATTATTTAAAAAACCGTTGAAGTAAAATAATTTTTGTGTTGGATTTCTTCTTTGAATACATTTGGACAAAGTTTTTCAATTTTTTGAAGCCATATATGTTGATTAGTATCGGAGATACACCGTTAAACAGGAAGACGTTAAAAAAAACTTGCTCCACTGCTGCCATGATTCCGGGCGTTCTAGTTATCTTAAATCAAAAAACCGAACTCCATTTGATTCGTAAGACTTGAAACTGCAACATTAATAAACGAAAGTTCGAATTCCAAAAAAAAAAGAATTTTTTTGCTTAAAAAAAAAATTAATATTTCGACTTTTTTTCACGAGTATATAATCGAAAAAGAAAAAGTAACGAAGCAATCTTAATTCTTTTAGCTTAATTTGTAGTTGGACATGTACTAAAGACGCTATTTAAAGTTGAGCATTAACAGTGAAATAGTTTTCGAGATACCGTCGCAGCAGTTTTGAAAAAACGTGTTTTGAGAAAAACGCGTTTTATAGTTGGTGTAGATTATTTATAATAAAAATATTGTCTCAGCAGCAATCAGCTTTGCCTGGACCATAGAGTACACCCCATATCCACGTCTTCTAAACATGTTTTAGATGTGATTTATGAAAAAAAAAACCATTTTTTGACACGTCACACTAGGCGACCCCCTTGATAAGTCGTTCACCGTAGAGTGTACAATTTTTCTCAAATTTTGAGGTTTTCAGAATTTCACATTACCAAATTTGTGTAGTATTAATTTTAGGAAAAAACTTTTCTATGAATGCAATAATTTCGTTACTTGTGACTTTTTGTTACAGTTGCTAAGGACTTTGAAATCACCGGTTGTTACAAATGTAGAGGCATTTATAACACGGAATGCGCCAAATTACTAAGACCTGGAAAACATGATTCTTACCGTCGTACCTACTCTCATCCTGCGTGTATAGGCTGTTTTGCATATCGCCGAGGTAATAAAATAACATTATTATCTAAAATAAAATACAGATAATATATAGAATTATTTTTTACTTTAATCTTTTTGACGAGTTTCAAAAAATTTAGAATATTCTTAAAAATCATGCAACGAGATTTTTTAGTCAAAAATTTTGTTGTTGATTTCATTAATGTTTATGGAAAGCTTTAAGAAATAAAATATTCGTTCCAAACAAGAAATTTGATTAAAATGGTAAACATTTCCATGTAAGATGCAGAAAGTTGTAGGGCCCCGTGCAATATTAATTATTTATTCTCATTCTGGGCTGAAAAATATAACCTTGATAAATATAACTCTCATATTCATGATTTATCTTTCTTTTTTGCCAAGCTAATAAAAAAAGAAAAAATGGTAATGGTCATTGATCGTGACATTCATCGTGACATTGATCATTGATCGTGACACTGATTGTTTTTTATTAAATGTATAATCTTTTTATACGTATATATGAAATTGTATATCAAAAAACGAATTTATCTGGAGAATCTCACTACATGTGCTCAAAAATAAAAATTGGATGAATTAACTGTTTTCTGTAGATGAGAGAGTATACCGAGGCTGCCTTACTTCAGAAAATATGAAGGTGTACTTTGTAGAGGTATTCGGTGCTGACGTTTGTGATGATAAAAACTTTTGTAATAATAAGCCACTACCAGTCTCGAAAAAGAACGTATACGCTTTTTTCAACAATTAAACACTTCGACGCGTTTGAAGCAAAATGTACTATAAATAATTACGAAAAATTCAGAGAAAATAATTCGTTGTTTACCAGACTTTTTCGTTTACCGTTGACAAGTTTGGGAATACCTGATGCGCATACTAATTTGTTTGAATATTTATTGTATAGGGTTTGGAAATTTTTTTAAGTGAAGTACTTTGTTTTATTCTAGTCTTTCACGGTAGTCGAAAAAAAAATGGTCGATTAGTGTTTACACGCGAACAGTTTCATCGTATCAACATTTTCTCCTTTTTAAAAAACTTGACATTTACCTGGATTCATAGTTTAAAAAAAAATTAAGCTGCAATTACATACTTATATCCCTTTGTGTCACGTGTCTTAATTTTACGCATTTGAAAAATGTAATAGATATTTTGAGAAGTAATAAAACTTTAGAGATTTCGATTTTCTGTACTACTTTATTCCTGAGTAAATTGAGTTTAACGAACCATGATGTTCAAATTATAAAAGTCGTTACATTTTTTCCGTTTCTTCGTACATTCTTTACAGTCAATGATAATCAGTATTTTTGTTTTTGAGAAGAATTGAATAAATCGTTTATTGTGAGCTACATTTTCAATTTCAGTATTCAAAGGTTTTACAGATTTTTTCAGATTTGCGTATCTAAAATTTAAAATATTTTAGTATTCCTAATTTTTACGATCATCTCATATCTTGCGTTTGTGTATCTAAGTTAAGTAAAAATCGAGTCAATAGACTTAATAAGGCAATAATTTTCTATTTTAAGAAAAAAGGATGTGTCGATGTAGAAAAAAAAATATTCTCAGTCATTAACTGAGTACCTCAGTTTATAATAATTTTTTATCTTTAATATGTAGATTTTTCTATAAATAACTACGGTTACAATCCTAAATAATGTCTCACAGATATTTTATGGACAAATAATGTCATTCTTCGGAATTTTTTAATTCTCAATGCATTCTTTTCGAGGTTGTAATGTAAACTTATGAATGAAAAATGATTAACCTTACGATAACGACACAACTCCATTAAGAAACATCATTTTTCATCACAGTGTGAAAATCGAAAACTAAAGTAATAAGTTATTTTTTGAACACAATTCTTCTGATTTTGTGATATACTCTTCAATCTATTCAATTTTATTGGTACTATTTGCAACTGTCCTAAAAATATACATTTTCATAACATTTTGACTATCATTAGATTTTCCAAAAACATTTTATTGTGATTTTTAGTGAATTCAAATTCGTTGTAAATCGTTTTCAAATTATATGTTTATTCGACTAAATGTTAGATAAATCATCAATTTACACATTCTACGATAAGTATGTACTGCGAAAAATTCATTAAATAGAAGAATTATGATTTTTAAATTGAATGCCACACGAAAAAAGAAAATAATATTTTAATGAATAAATTAAATACTTTATCACATAATATCAATTAATTCGTGTCGTTTTGTCAAGTTTTCTTTACTATTCAACTCTAGATTCCCTCGAGTTTTACGATGGTTATGTAATAATCAATTACCGATATTTGATATACGATATACTGATGGTCACGATATTCATAATTGAAAACAGATACTTTTCCGATTTTTGATATCGTTTTTATTAAATTCAATATCATTACCTATTATATGGATACGTTGGATTCCAATGTTTGACTATTATTCAATATCGTTTTCACGACATTTAATATTACATTTTACGATAACCGATATTTCAGTAACATGTACAACATACAAAATTGAATAATATCCTTGGTAAGTATTATCAAAATAAATTTATTCAAAGAAAATGAAATATATCTAAAGGAATCTTCGAGCTGCACTAGCTGTCAATGTTTGAAAATCGAACAACACGAAACTAATTTAGGTGTTCCTAAAATTTTTGTAATTTTCAGATTCGAATCATCACAATCATGAAAATGATGAGATGATTACAGTTTGAATAAATAATTTGACGCACATCTGTTTACGATTGAAAAGATACTTTTCAGCTTATTCTATATGAATAATACAACTCAAATACATACCACCGCATCACAAGCGCCATCTGTACTGGGATCACTATCGCGCCGCGTGGAACTAAATTAAGTCATTGATAGTTCTGATACTTCTGACCCTCTCCAAACATCGCCAATGTATAAAAGCCAGAATTAATGAAAATGCCCTTTGTCCCTTTTTCCAAAAAATCCCCTAACCCCCCTCCCCCCTTCCTTCCCACCCACTTGCTGAACATCGTTGATGAACAACCTTAATAGTAGTTGCGAGTCAACGTAATGAAAAAACTAAGATACAAAAGCATTGAAATCAGTGCAGAATTCATATGCAAGGAAAGATTGACAGACAATGCTAATCAATCGTAGTAATTGGCTGACAAATATTATTGTTTAGTATTAACTAGAAAAGTTTGAATTTTTTTAAATTACACATTGTCTACAAAAAACAATA
>JAPYZL010153408.1:0-15289 GCA_030522825.1 Platygaster orseoliae
TTTAGACGCGATCCAAGACTGATCAGAGAAAAGTCAGAGAAAAGTCAAACTAGAGTCTGACTTTTCTCTGACTTTTCTCTGACCACGCGTTTGCTAGGGGTTTGAGCAAAATTTCGCTGTTGCTACCTGGCGAACACAAGTGTAACTACACCGATTTGCACACGTTCATGCTCGCTGCACGACAAAATAAAAATGATATTTCGAGAAAAGATTTGGTGTAGCCACCTATAGGTGTTTATCAGAATTTCGAGTGAAAATCAGTTATTTCTAAAAAAGTGATTGCATATTTCATTTCATTTATTTATTTCAGTATAGTATGGGGAGGAAGGTGGCAAAGGTAAACTTACTCGATGGCAACTGATGCGTGTTTGACTCGTTACTCTCGTTACTATGGAAGCTGGACGAGTCTGGAATTTCGCTTCCAGGCACCTCCGTGATGTTTGGTAGCGGATTTTGGCTTGGCCGGACCCAGTCTGAACAGTCCCAGTGATACCCTGCGCAAATGGTAGACAACAACTGCGCGTGAAAAAGCACACTCCACACAAAGTTACGATAACTGAAGGTAAAGCTTGCAACGCGTGTTAGTTGAGTAGTTTTTACAATTGTTGAACAAAGAGTTGAAGTTAATAAAGTACGAGTATACTTTGAGATAGGGTTAGCGCTGCGTTAGGACCTGGGACCATATAGTACATGGACCGCTCGTTTCCTATCTTGTTGTATGCTGAAAATCGTGTCCAACATATGGGTTAAGTTGCTTGGTCCAAGCCGTGCACTAGTGTCTGCTGCATTGCTGCCAACTGGTGCAGTGCTGCCAACTGCTGTATGGCTGCTATGGGGTTGGACCAAGCAACTTGTCCCATATGCTGGACACGCTTTTTCGGTACCCGACGAGCGGTCCATGTACTATATGGTCTAAGGTAGGACCCTAGCAAAGGTTTTAGGTTAAGTTAGGTTAAGTTATCACATGATTGCACATTTAATGTGTATTTTTTATGAAAATAAATATCAATTCACACATATATGACATATATATGTGTGTGCAGGAATCACATATATATGTGATTCCTGCATTGCCACTCACGTTCATGGTTGTAAGTCATAATGGTAAATAATAAAGTATAAACTTTTCTAAGGCAAGATTTTCGTGCTGACCCAAAACCTTTGCTGAGGGAAACCTAGGGAAGCTTTTAAAAAAGAGCCGGAGGAAGCCATCGACTCACCGCCGACAATGCGAGGGTCATCCTCGACGGTCATGGAAGTCGCGGTTTGCGTTTGCCGGTTCGAGTTCAATAGAAGTTCTCCAGTGGTCAGCTCCGGTACCACTGGACCCGTTCGTTTCAGGTCTGTTAGTGCATACACGATAAACAACCCATGTTAATTCGTGTGTCTCCGTTGAAGCAGGAAAACAAAAAAAGGGCATGCGGCAAGCAAACTCAAAACAAGAAGCTACAGCGTCGTTTAGTTTCTCTGGCAACTCACCGTTTTTGATTTTGGCGGTTTGGTCGTTGATGTAGGTCGCGAGGTGCATTTGGTCGTGCCACGTGGGCTTGTGGAGGCTGTCGGCATCGCTGCCCGAGGCGTTGCCTCCGACCGTGTTGGTCAGGGTTATCGTGGGAGGGGGGATCGGGGTGCTGCGATTTAGATTGCGCAGGTAATCCGGGGGAAAGTTCTCGAGCTCGTCGCCGGCGCTGCCGTAGCTGCGCAGGGTGTCCAGGTTGTTGAGGGCGACGGCCGCGGTATTGCTGTAGGTCGTGGGCTCGTTGTTCGAGCTAGGGGTATATGACGCGGGCCTGGGGGGGCATTGGGGGGGCTCTCTCTGCAAAAAAGATGACCAAGACAAGAAAAATGATGCTCGCACTTCGTGCACAGGCTCTAAATCTATATGTCATTTGCTGCAAAAAAACTCAAATAAATAAAGCATGCTGTAGCATAAAAAAAAGGTTATGAAATTGAATAGTTACCTGTATTACTTCCAAGTTGCTCAGTTTGGAACTGCGTTTGAATTCGTGGTCGTGAGATCTGGCCGAGTTTAGGACTGTCTGTTTCCTGGTTTCATTGTTGATGTTGTTGGCTCGGGCTCTGGTTCTCTTGGAACGCAATTTCCTGCAAGAAACGTAGATGACGACGAGGAAAATGTTGGCCATCACTGCGGTTCCAATCCAGATAACGTGTTCCAAGGTGACGTTGAAATGAGGGGTTGAGAAGATTCGCGTGGAGAAGGCACTTCCGGTACAGTTGGCGCCGGTCGCGTGTTGGGGACAATCGCACCTGTTATGCAAATGTTCATGTCACGAGTTAATATATTACAGTTGGCCTTTCTGGAAATCTAACAAGATTTTTGGTTGGAAATCTAAGTTAGGTTAGATATGAATCTTTTAAATTCGATTTTTTTCAGTTTATTATTTGTGATAAATTTATGATTTTTCCAAATTTTTGATTATTAATTAATTTTCAATTTTCATTTTTTAATTTTGAATTGCGATGTACATTTGAAATGGAGAATAAAAACCTGAAATATTCTTAAGAAACAATAAAATTCTCGAGAAACCAAAAACTTTGGAAATTTTTGGACTTTACAACTTTCAAATTTGATTTTTCCAAGTTTTGATGAATTTTCAATTTTTTTTTTATTGCCAGTTAATGATCGACTGTTAATTTGATTTTTTACATTTTTAATTCAAAATATGAAAATAAAAACTTGTGAAATTTTAGAAATTTTAGAAATCAAGGAATTAGAAAAAATTTCAAGACTCCAGAAACGAAAATGTTGAAAATTTTTGACATCTTAAAGATTTTTAAGAATTATGATACTTCTGGAATCCTTATAGTTTTTCATTTCTCAAGACTTGAATTTTGAAGAAATACAACATTTCGTGAAAATTTCAATATTACTGAAAATTCTTAAAACTTTTTGCAAAGTCAATAACTTTTAGACTTTTGAGGTTTCTTTCAATTCAAACATGGAATACATTAAAAATATCAGTAATTTTCAACATTATGAAATTTTGAAAGATTACTATGATAATAAAATTTCTGAAAATCTAAGAAGTTTGAGAAATTTCGGATTTCTGAATCTTTAAATTCGATATTTTTTTCAATTAAAAGTTTTGGATAAATTTGTGATTTTCTCAAAATGTAAATTATTAATTAATCTTCAACTCTAATTTTTATATTTTAAATGGCAATGTACATTTCAAAATCAGAATACAAACTTGGAAAATTATTGAAAAATAATGAAATTCTGGAGAAACAAAAAACTTTTGAAATTTTTGGATCTTACAACTTCCAAATTTGATTTTTCCAAGTTTTGATGAATTTTCATTTTTTTTTTTTTATTGCCAAATTATGATCAACTGTTAATTTTAATTTTTGACATTTTTAATTCAAAATATGAAAATGAAAACTTGTGAAAATTTATAATTTTTAGAAATAAATAAATTTTTTACAAGTACAAGACTCCAGAAACGAAAATGTTAAGAATTTTTGATATCTCAAAGAATTTTAAAAATTAGGATACTTCTGGAATCCTTAGAGTTTTTCATTTCTCAAGACTTGAATTTTGAAAAAATATAACATTTCGTGAAAATTGCAATAGTACAGAAAATTCTTAAAAGTTTTCGCGAATTCAATAATTTTTGGACTTTTTAGATTTCTTTCAATTCAAATATAAAATACGTTAGAAGGTCAGTAATTTTCAACGGTTTTAAAATTTTGAAAGATAATCAAATTTATAAAAATCTTAGAACTTGGAGAAATTTCGGATTCCTGAATCTTTCAAATTTGATTTTTTTGTTTAATTTATTATTTTTGATTAATTTATGATTATTCCCAATTTTTAATTATTAATTAATTTTAATTTTAATTTTTTTAACTTTGAATTGCAATGTACATTTAAAATTCAAAATAAAAACTTGGAAATTTTTGAGAAATGATGAAATTTTCGAGAAACAAAAAACTTTGGAAATTTTGGATTTTACAACTTCCGAATTGGACTTTTCCAAGTTTTGATGAATTAAAAATTTTTTTCCATTGCCAATTAATGATAAACTGTTAATTTTAATTTTTTACATTTTTAATTTAAAATATGAAAATGAAAACTTATGAAATTTTAGAATTATTAGAAATAAAAGAATTTGAAAAAATTTTAATACTCCAGAAACGAAAATGTTAAGAAGTTTTGATACCTTAAAGAATTTTTAAAATTACGATACTTCTGCAATCCCTATAGTTTTTCATTTCTCAAAACTTGAATTTTGAAAAAATAGAACATTTCGTGAAAATTTCAATATTACTGAAAATTCTAACAAATTTTTGCGAATTGAATAATTTTTGGCCTTTTTAGATTTCTTTAAATTCAAATCCCAAATACATTAAAAATTTACGTAATTTTCAACGATTTTGAAATTTCGAAAGATTTCTAGGATAATAAAATTTATGAAAATCTAAGAACTTTGAAAAATTTTGGATTTCTGAATATTAAAAATTCGATTTTTTATCAATTTAAAATTTTTGATGAATTTATGATTTTCTCTAATTTTAAATTATTAATTAATCTTTAATTATTATTTTTACAATTTCGAATTGCCATGTAAATTTGAAATTCAGAATAAAAACTTGGAAATTTCTTGGGAAATGATGAAATTTCCGAGAAACAATAAGCTTTTGAAAATTTTCGATTTTACAATTTCCAAATATGATTTTGTTAAGTTTTGATGAATTTTCAATTTTTTCTTATCGACAATTGATAATCAACTGTTAACTTTGATTTTTTAAATTTTAAATTCAAAATATCAATATAAAAACTAGGGAAATCTTAGAAATTTTAGAAATAACGGAATTTTAAGAAAATTCAACTGGAATTACATTAAAGTTTCCTAAAAGAAATCCACTTGGGTTTCCAAGTGGAAATCCAATTGGATTTGTTCATTTTTTTTCTTACCTGTAACCGCCAAGTTGGTTGACGCAAGTTCCTCCGTTATGACACGGATTGGCACTTTCGCACTCGTTGACGTCGATTTCGCATCGCTCGCCCACGAAGCCTGCGCGACATTTACAGATGGGCCCGTTGTTTCCCTCCTCGCAAAAAACGCTACGGTAGCACGGATTGGGGTTGCAGTATCTGCCAAGTTGACAGCGTTTGCCCGACAAGCTTGGGCCGACGCAAGTGCAATGAAAGTCCCCTCCTTCTGGAACGACTTGGCACTTGCCCCCGTAAAGACACGGCGAAGAAGCACACGGATCCGAGTCGATTTCGCAGACGACCCCGCTGAATCTTCCGTGGCAGTTGCACTCAAAGTTGTTCCCACCGACTTGTTTGCACGTTCCCCCATTTTGGCAAGGCTGCGAGCCGCAAATTCCGACCGTTGCAAGAGCTGTGTGTTGGTCGCAGCTGAATTCAACGTTCGCGAATTGTTTCAACACGACCGCGTTGTTGCCTCCGTTCATGTGAAGTGGCAAGGTGACTTTGGCGATTCTCACGTCGTCCATGCAGCCAATGAAACCGCGCTGCACGTCTTCCACGCCCTGTTAACAAACCAACAGTTTTAGAACAAGATTAGACATCTTTCATTCTAATTTATTAGGCTCCCAAGATTCTAATTATTGTGAAAAAATATGATAATTTTTAAAAAAAAGTTGGAATCTTCATAGCATCTTGTCAATTGTGCATATGATTATGAAATTAAAAATTTATGGCATTTTATCCATCTCCTTCCTTACATATTTATATATTAAATTGTATATTTTAAGTTATATATGACCTTGATCATAGACAGTTGCTTGACCTCTGCACCGAGATAAAGGTCGTCAGCTTGCAGGTTGAGGATGCCGTTGGAACCAGGTGCCGAGCCATGAGAAACGTATTTACCATCGACTTGGAGTCGCGCGTTGTTACCGGTGCGCTCGAGTTTCAACTCGTGCCACTGACCATCGCTCACGTACAAGCTGCTCACGCTCACGAGCCCCTCTCCGCTGCCCAAGTCGAATTTGTATTGAGCAATCCCATTCGAGATTTCCAACATGTTGTAGTCGACTTTGCCGGCGGCGAACATCAAGTTCCCGGTCGGCTGCACCGTGCGGATACGCAGAGAAAGGGACAGCCGGTCTTCGAAAGTCGCGCGAATTATGCTTTTGTCGATCTTGTATCTGAAATACGATTCAAGGGTGAATTTTTTCTGTTGGATTGTTGGTTTGTTGGACATGGGGAATTCTAAGAAATTCTGGATTAAATCGTAGGGTTTTATGGGATTCCCAATGAAACCTTAGCGTTTTCCCCAGATTTTCCCATAAATTCCCCAGAATTTCTTAGAATTCCCTACAAATTCCCCAGAATGTCCTAGAACCCCCCACAAATTCCCCAAAATTTTCTAGAATTTCCTACCAATTCCCCAGAATGTCCTAGAATTCTCCACAAATTCCACAGAATTTTCTAGAATTTCCTACAAATTCCCCAGAATTTCCTAGAATTCTCCACGAATTCCCTACAATTTTCTAGAATCCCCCACAAATTCCCCAGAATTTCCTACAAATTCTTTGGAATTTCTTAGAATTACCCACAAATTCATAGAATTCCCTACGAATTTGCCAGAATTTCCTACAATGCCCCAGAATTTCCTTGAATTCCACACTAATTTCCCAGAATTTCCTAGAATTACCCACAAATTCCCCAGAATGTTCTAGAATTCCCCATTAAGCCCTAGGGTTTCCCCCACATTTCCACATAAATCCCAAGAATTTCCTATAATCCCTCACAAATTCCGCAGAATTTCTTAGAATTCCTTACAAATTCCCTAGAATTTTTTAAGGGGGATTTGCTTCTTGTTGAACGATTTTCGAGCGTATATTTAGAAATTTATTGTGAACGAACCATTGACTCTTTTTGAATTAGTTTTTGTTTTTTTTTATATTGAGTAAGAACAAATGTTCAACTTATGTTTTTTACAGTGTTTTATCAACCATGTTAGTAACCTCTAGATTACCTTGAATGTGCCTCCTCTAAAACGTCGGTACGCACGATTTCATTCGTATAACGAATCCAACACACACAAATTTTTTTTTAAATTAATTTTCATTATGTTGGCTGCCGTTTGATCGAGCGGTTTTTGAAAATTATAATTAGTTTCATTTTTACAGCCTATAACGATAAAAGAAAAGTATGGAAATTTTTTTTTTTGTTTACGCTCACCATTTTGAAAAAAATTTGAATAATAAAAAACGCTTCGATCAAACGATAGCCAACATAATGAAAATTAATTCTAAAAAAAATTTGTGTGTTTTGGATTCGTTATACGAACGGAATCGTGCGCACCGACGTTTTAGAGGAGGCACATTCAAGGTTTTCTAGAGGTTACTAACATGGTTGACAAAACACTGTAAAAAACATATGTTGAACATTTGTTCTTACTCAATATAAAAAAACAAAAACTGATTCAAAAAAAGTCAATGGTTCGTTCACAATAAATTTCTAAATATACGCTCGAAAATCCAATTTTCTATAATTCCCCACAAATTCTTTAGAATTTCTTAGAATTCTCCAAAAATTCCCTGGAATTATCTAGAATTCCCCACAAATTCCCTAGAATTTCCCACAAATTCCCCAGAATTTCCTAGAATTCCCTACAAATTCCCCATTACCCTAGGGTTCTCCTTAGAATTTAATAGAATTCCTTATTAAACCCTGCAGTTTCTCCAGATTTGCCCATGAATTCCCCAGAATTTCCTAGAATTCCCTATTAAACCCTAGGGTTCTCCCCAGATTTTCCCACAAATTCCCAGAGCTTGCTAGAATTCCCTAGAATTCCCCAGAATTTCGTAGAATTCCCCATTAAACCCTAGAGTTCTCCCCAGATTTCTCCACTAATTCCCCAGAACTTTCTAGGATTCCCCATTAAATCCTAGGGTTTTCTCCAGATTTCTCCACAATATTCCTCAGAATTTCCAAAAATTCTCCACAAATTCCTCAGAATTTCCTACAAATTCCGCATAATTTCCTCCAAATTCCCCAGAATTTCCTAGGATCCCCCACTATTCTCCAGAACTTCCTAAAATTCCCCACAAATTCCGCAAAATTTCCTAGAATTCCCTACAAATTCCACAGAATTTCCTAAAATTCCCCCCAAATTCCCTAGAATTCCCTACAAATTCCCCAGAATTTCCTAGAATTCCCCACAAACTCCCCAGAATTTCCTAGAATTACTCATATCCACCAAATCAGCACCTCAACAAAAAAATTGAGCCAAAAATTCCAAGTTACTGACCTCAAGTAGCTTTTTCCAGCGAAAGAAATGGGATTTCTCGGTATGTAACAAGACTCGTCGTGGCATTTGGTGATGTCTATCCCACAATTCTGGCCGGCGAATCCTTCGGGGCATTGGCAAGAGTATCCTTGAACCGAGGAGTCGGGAACACAAATCTTGAAGGTCGGGCAAGGCTGTCTAGCGCATTCGTTGACGACGGTCTCGCAGTATTCCCCAGCGTATCCTTCCTTGCAAGAGCAGTCCATCCTGTGGCTGTGCTTGGGCGACACGAAGCTAATCACGTCCGTAGAGATAGGAGTGATGTGCAATGGGTCAAGTACAACCTTATCCCGGCAGTCGCCGAAAACGCAATAATCCTTCTTGCACTGATGCTTCACGATTTCCTCGACCACTAGTTTCGTCGATGACTCGAGCTCCTCGAGGTGTTGGTTCAGGGCTTCTCTGACGCTCTCGGAAGTGAAGAATCCGCTGAGATCGAGATGGGAAGGGTTTCGGCGAACGGCGAACAAGAGGTCAAGGTCATTGTGAATGGTCTGGCGAACGCGCCTGGAATTTTTTATTGCTTTGACCTCGTCCGCTGATGGCTGCAAGCTGATGATGAGAACGTCCTTGAGTCGACTGTTCATGGCGTTTCTGACAGTCCTGACGAAGCCCTTCCGATGGCTGAGGATAAAGTCCTCCGGGCTGACATCGCGAAACCTCACCATGACCGAGTTGTCGAGCATGTTTTCGGACACGAGCTCCACGGCGACCTTGAATGAAACAGTTTTACATTTTATTATTCTCTCATCATCCAATACATCAACTCGTTACGTACCTTGATCACCGAGTACGAGAAGAACTTTCCATCAGTGACGCTGACATTCACGTGGTAATCGCCAACGTCGAGCATTGACAAAGCCACCAAAGTCCCGTCCATTTTGTCGATTTGGAAGAGGTCGCTATCGGGAGGCATCAAGCTATAATGCAACGTGTCGTATTGATCTTTATCCGAAGCGTGGACACGTCCGATTATTCCTCCAGGATACTGGTCCAAGTAGGAATTGATGACGACTTCCAAGGGAGTGATGACAGGAGGGTATTGGGACTCTTCGATGACTTTCACGATGATCCACGCGTCGGAATATAACGGCGGGCTGCCGTTGTCGAAAACGCGAATGTGCACGAGATATTTGTCCTTGAGCCTGTTGTTGAACTTGGTTGCGGTGCGCAAGGTTCCGTCGGGGTCTAGTCGGAAGGCGTTGCCCTCGTTTCCAGAGCGGAAGTCGAACGTGTAGGGATCGGAATTGGGAGAAACGTCGGCGTCGGTGACGGTGAATTGAAGGACCGCGTAACCGATGGGTTTGTCTTCTTGGATGACGGTCGTGTAGTTAGATTCGGAGAACAGAGGCGGATTGTCGTTCGCGTCGATGACTTGGATGTTGACCATTACCAGGTTGGAAAGGGTTGGGACTCCTCCGTCGTGGGCGTGGATTTCGAGAATGTAGCTGGATATCTGGGACAGGAGAATTATTTGATTATTATCACGAAAACTTTACTTTTTGATGTAGAACTATGTATTTTCCAGTATTTTCCCATAGTATTGGGCATGTTTGGGGGGGGGGGGTAGGTATGTTATGAAATATACCTATATGTATATACAGTTAGGTTAAGTTAGGATGACATATTATATGTTTGGTATTTTGGAAAAGTTTCATAATTTCTAAAATTTTTAAAATCTTCCAAGTTGTCGAAAATTTTTAACATTCTGGTTTATGAAGTTTGAAAGTTTTAGAAATGCACAAACTGTAAGTATTCTAATTACTTGAAATTCAATTATTTCTACAATTTTTAAAATATCCCAAGTTTTTTGAAAATTTTCAAATTAATTTATATTTCGAATGAAAATTTGATTGAAACATTATAAAAATCAAAATTAACAGTTGATTATCAATTGTTAATAAAAGGAATTGAAAATTTATCAAAAATTCAAAAAATCAAATTGCAAGTTTGGAGATACAATGATTCAAAGTTTTTTTTCGAAAATTTCGTAATTTCAACGGTTTTCTAAGTGTTTATTCTGAATTTAAAATTTACATTGCAATTTAAAATTAAAAAAATGAAAATTGAAAGTGAAATAATTATTAAAAATTGTAGAAAATTATAAAATTTCCCAAATTTTTTTTCCACTTTTTATTAATTCAGAAAATTTTTTCACTTTCTCATAATTCAAGTTTCGAAAAATTGAAAACTCCATACGGATTTTTTAAAAGTTTCATAACTTATAAAATTATACAAATCTTTCAAGTTGTCGAAAATTCTTAACATTCTCGTGTATGAAATTAAAAAACTTTAAGCTTTCAAATTTTTCAATATTCAACTATTTTTAAAATTTTAAAAATACCTCAAGTTATTTTTTTAAATTTTGAACCGAAATTTTAATTTAAAATTAAAAAAATCAAAATTAACAGTTAATAATTGCCAATAAAAAAAATTGAAAATTCATCAGAAATTAAAAAAATCAAATTGCATGTTTAAAGATCCGAAGATTCCAATTTTTTTTTTTAATTTTGTCATTTCAAAAATTTTCCAACTTTTTATTCTGAATTTTAAATTTATATCGCAAATTAAAATTAAAAAAATGAAAATCGTAATTGAACTACTCATCAAAAATTCGAGAAAATTGTAAAACTTTCCATATTTTATTTTTTACACTTTTTTTTTGATTCGAAAAAATTTTCCACTTTTTCACAATTCAAGTTTAAAAATATTGAAAACTTTTAACGGATTTTGTAAAAGTTTCATAATTTAAAAAATTTTCAAAATCCTCCAAGTTGTCAAAAAGTCTTATCATTTTGGCTTCAAATTGGCAGTTTGAGATAAAAAAATATCGATTTTTTTTTCCTAAATTTCGTAATTTCAAGAATTTTCCAAGTTTTAATTCTGAATTTTAACTCGAACAATTCCGAAAATACCCGAATATAACCGTTACTTCCAAACATATAATTGCAAACAGTAGTTAATAATATTGAAATGATAATTTCAAGTTAATCCAAGTTAGTTAAATTTGATTAGGGAGCTTCCATAAATGATGTCACAGTTTTCTGGCGTTTTTTGGACCCCCCCCCCCTTTGTCACAGTGTGTCATAAATTTGAAGACTCCCCCCCCCTCCTGTGTTACGTCATAATGTTGGATTTTCAATGTGAGGCAAAAAAAATTTTATTTTCAACAATGCGATTTTTGAAGCATTATATTTATAATTTTTACATTATAAAACGGTTGTTTATTCCATTGCCTTCCCATTTTTTTTGGAAAATTGTTTATTTATCATAAAAAAATATTTCGTTTTGAAAAAGTTTAATTCATCCGGAATCAAATCATTATTTCATCAAATTATTATTATTGTCTTTTAAAATTAAATTCATTTATTTTAATTTTCAACGATTTCAATTTCTGGAATTTCGAAAAATTGCGGAATCAAACAATTCAGACGCCTATTTTATTTAATTTCTTTTTTAAACCTTATTATTATTATTATTATTACTACGATTATGATTATGATTATGATTATGATTATGATTATGATTATGATTATTATGATTATGATTATTATGATTATTATGATTATGATTATGATTATTATGATTATGATTATGATTATGATTATGATTATGATTATGATTATTATTATTATTATTATTATTATTATTATTATTATTATTATTATCATCATCATCATCATCATCATCATCATCATCATATAAATACATCGAAATAAAAAGCACTGAAAATACCCACTAATTTAAATTTTTTTAATGAAAATGCTCTCTTAGATGCTAAAAAATTGCAAAATTCGGAAAAACTTTAAAAACTCTTGTCAATTGATCTAGACTCTAGTTTTATTTCTACAATTTTGTTGAACGTTCACATGAATTTTCAGTCACATCGAAAATAGACATAAAATGTCTCATTTTCTTTAATGGAAATACAAATCTCGGAGCAACGTTTAATTTCATCAAAAAAAATTTTTGCTACAAATGTGACATCACGTTTTTGAGACCCCCCCCCCTCTGTCACAAACTGTCACAAATGGGCTGACCCCCCCCCCCCTAAGGCTGTGACATCATTTATGGAAGCTCCTTGAGAAGTAATTTTTGAAATAAAATTTTTTCTCCACAACACTTTCATTCTGTCGAAAACATTTTTTAAATTGCAACCATAAAAATCGTAAATGTTCAGCGTAGTTTTGTGTCGAAATTTTACAAGATACCAACCGTTTCACGATCCAGGGGCGCCGCGACTGTAATGTATCCCGTTTTTTCATCGATGTGGAACTGTTTAAGCTTGTCGCCGCGTTCAATGGAGTAGTAAACCACACCATTTTCAGCGCTGTCGAGATCATTGGCGTATACCGCGGTAACGGCTTCCCCGACAGCCGCGTCTTCCCTGACACTCGCTCGATAGGAAATCTCGTTGAACACCGGAGCATTGTCATTACTATCCGTGACGCTGATGTTGACAGTCGCGTGATTACTCAATGGCGGAGTTCCCCCGTCGATCGCCTGAATCGTCAAGAAGTAATCCTTGGCTCTCTCGTAGTCCAGCTGCTCCGAGATGGCGATAATCCCGGTGGTCGTATTTATCTGGAACTTTTTGTGCTCGTTTCCGCCAACTATCGAGTAATAAATATCAGCGTTGACCCCGGTATCCTTGGAAGTCGCGAGAATCCTGGCAACCTCCGTCCCAACGGCGTTGATTTCCGGAACCCTCGCGTAGTAGTACTTGGTCGCGAACTCCGGAGGGTTGTCGTTGATGTCCTGAACGTTGACGATGAGAGAAGCCACGCTCGCGAGTTGCGGCGTGCCCTGGTCCAAGGCCTGGATCGTCACGTTGTACAGGGCCTTGGTTTCGCGGTCGAGAGCTTTTCTGAGGGTCACGATCCCGCTGTCGGGCGCGATGGCGAAGTGCTGATCCGCCGAGTCGATCAACTCGTAACGGATCTTGCGGTTGATGCCGATGTCTTCGTCGGTGGCGTGGACCTTGGTGACCAGAGTGCCGATCTCCACGTCCTCGGGGAGCGAGGCGCTGTACGACTGCATGGTGAATTTCGGGGAGTTATCGTTGAGGTCGGAGACGAGGATCTCGAGTTGCGAGGAACACTCCCATTCGGGTTTGTCGCGGTCTTGGACGCGAGCCGTCAGCGAGTACTTGGCGCGCGTCTCGCGGTCCAGCTGACTCGCGGTTTTCAAGACCCCAGTTTCCTTGTCTAGCGAGAACTGGGCCTTGTTCTCGCCGTCGAGGTAGTACCTGAGTCTCGCGTTTGGCTCGTCGTCGTAATCGGTCGCTAATACAGCGAGGACGTAGGTTCCTGGGCGAGCGCCCTCGGAGAGGACCTCGCGGTACCTGTACCTCAAGCAGTACGGCGGGTTGTCGTTGACGTCGAGGACCTGGACGCGGACCTTGGCGCGGAAGACGAAATGACCGTCGGTGCCGAGGATCGTGAGGTCGTAGTAATCCGTGGTTTCGCGGTCGAGGGATTTCGCGACGACGACCTCGCCCGTGGGCCGGATTTGGAACTGGGAGCGAGGGTCGCCGGAGATTATGTAGAATTCGAGAGGGGTCACGATGTCCGTGTCTTTGTCTACGGTGGAGAGCTGGACGACGGCGGTTCCTGGGATCGCGTCTTCGTTCACGCTCGATTCGTACGTGTCTTGAGCGAAGTACGGGGCGTTGTCGTTGTAGTCTTTGAGTTTTATGTGGACTGTCGTGCGGGCTGAGTGTTTCAGGCTGCCGTTGTCCGTTGCGATGACCTGTAAACAAATTATATATATAATCAGGCCTGACCTCGGTCTGATATTTGCCTGACCTTGACCTGATCTTGGCCTGATATTGACCCGACCTCGGCCTGATCTTTGCCCGACCTTGGCCTGATATTGGCCCGACCTCAGCCTGATATTGGCCTGACCTTGACTTGACTGACCTGATCTTGGCCTGATATTGGCCCAATATTGGCCTGATATTGGTACCATCTCGGCCTGACCTTGACTTAACCTTGACCTGACCTTTACCTTAAGAGAATCTAAAGATTATCTTAAATTTTCTCTGATATCTTAATTTTTTTTAGTCATAACATTTGAATGATTGCTTTGTTGTTTTTAAAAAAAAGTTTCACTTCTTACGCAGGGTCTTAAGCTTGGTAGTTTTGATTGAAAAGAACTTCATTGGCAGTTGCAATAGGAATAAAGATGAAGATACTCTTTAGTAGTTTGTGCATTTTTATTGCATATTTTGCATGTTTTTCATGTTTTTTTTAGCATATCATGCCATTAAAAAACAAACAAAGATAAGCAGTATAGTTGTTTAATATACTATTTACCAATTTTTTGCGTTTAACATAATTGATAAATTTTTGTTGCCCCAACAAGATTTTTGTAAACAATGCAAGTTTTTATTATTCATTATTTAAGAATGATTTTTTATGTACAGAGAGACTGAAAATATGTTTAAACATATTACATGCTTATTTTACATATTTTATGTATTTCCAGCTTATAATGCGTTTTTTGAATATTGTTTAGTAACGACATTCAGAATCCTCAATTTTACTAGCTGAAAAATAACAATAATTCTGGTTGTTGAAGAATTTTTTTTTCAAATTTAAATTATAAAAAATGGACGAAATTATAAATTTACGAAAATGCTAAAAATGTCAAAATTTTTGAACCCTTAAACATATTCTAATTCTATAAGTTTTTATAGCAATTTAAAAAAATACGAAAAAATCATTGAAAGTTTCAGAAATGCTAAAAAAAAGCGAGAAATACTGCATATCTTTTAATAATCAAAAAGTAATTAAGATAATATTATTGAAAATTTATTACTTTTTGAATACTAGAACATATAATTCTGTGAATTCATGTAGAATACCATAAATACACAAAAAATTAACAGATATTTATGCTACACGAGACAAAAAGGATGATTCCAACTCGTGCAATTGCGCACTCGCTTCGCTCGTGCCCAAACTTCGCACTCGTTGGAATCATCCTTTTTC
>JAPYZL010153477.1:0-15675 GCA_030522825.1 Platygaster orseoliae
GTGGCAAAGGACTTTTTTACTCAGAAAAATATGAAAAAAATTTGGGTAAAGTTTGGTTCGTGGTTTTCATCCCCACTCCTCGAAAAAGTGCATTTATTGGTTAAATTTCAAACTTAAATAACTTTTTGAATATTGAGTTTTGTAAAAAGTGGCAAAGGAAAAATCGTCTTAGAATTTTATAAGGAATCCATGGTTTTCCGCTTATACGGCGACTTCCGGACACCCAGTATAAGTCACACTGAATAAAATTTTCATTTTCCACTTAAAAATGGAATTCATTTTATCCAATAAAAGCGGTGACTTGAAAATCGTCAATGACAATTTTTTTCAAAGTGCCAAACCGAACATTTTCATGGATCGCAATACCTATGTGATTTCGTGACTTTTTGTGAAATGTTGGATTGCAGCTGTGATTCGAAGGATGTTGTTTGCAGGTATTCGCGTATACGAAGAGAGAGCAGATAATGTCGGACGATTTGTGCCTGGACGCCGCGAGTCCAGAGGGTCCCGTGAAAATCGTCCGCTGCCACGGAATGGGCGGCAACCAAGCGTGGACTTATAACGAGGGGGTACTGTTTTTTGCGCCTTATATTTTCTTTCGATTTAACGAGTTTTTTTCCAAATTGAACATGAAAAGTTAGAAGTGTCTTGTAAAATAATTTTGGTATGGATTTTGCTAGAAGAAAATAACCTTATTGTTATTATAGTAACACTTGCATTTCGTTGCGTGAAATGGCGGTTGATAGAAGATTATCATGCATAACGGAATTCTGAAAGAAAGTTTCAAGTCATTTTCGAGGCTAATTGTATTAAGGAGTGTTGAGAAAAACACGGTATTTTAAATTATTGGCTGCAAGTTCATTTTATTATAATGGACATTACATGTTGACGGATATTTAAGATTCAAACAATAACAAACGAGTAATTTTAATTTAAGTAAATTAATTTACTGTTGCAGACAAAGATGATAATCCACACCAATACCGGATTCTGCTTATCCAAACCGGAACCGTCGGATTTGTCGCTGCCGACGCTGGCCCCATGCAACCCCAAAGACCTGGGCCAAAGATGGATCATGCAAAACAAATTCAAGTGGCATTGAAATGACAAATATCCCACTTGATGGAGAAATCCCGACTGCCACAATTTTTTTAGAACGATTTAAAACACAATGAACGCGTCGTTTTCAGCTCAGGCGAGGAAATGCTCCGCCATTTCCAAGGGGGGAATAAGCATATCAAATCGCTGTTATATAAATAAATAATTGTTGACATAGGTGAGATTAAGTAATAAACACTCAATAATTAGGGGTATGTGCAATGTCGCTGCAGCAAATACAAAAAAATCAACGAGATGGACTCCCAACGAATTTTTTTTTTATTCACAATTTACAATTATACAAGTCCAGAGAATTGGTGATGTTTTTTTTGTTATGATCGACATTTTTTGCACTGTATATGAAAATGTTTGTTCTATTTGTTATAATGCTGGAAGAGCGTTTTCGAGAATATTTTTATAGGAGGATTTTCGTAACGTTTCAAATTGTATACGATTTTTGGTTTCGTCTTGCCTTAAAGGCAGAGGAACGTGATTTTGTTCGTCTTGGTTAGTGTTTTTCCATTGTCTAACAAAGATTGAATCGAACAAAAAGTCGTCCATCTCGGACATTGCGTGCGCCGTAGCGCTTGGATTTGCGTACAGTTCCTCGCTTCGTCCTTGTCGACGTGGTTTCATTTATTTAAAAATTTAGAGATTTTATTCTCATAAAAATTGACCAACAAATTTTTTTATGGGACGTCGAAATTTTAATTAGAACATTATTTATTGGTTGAATATTGAAAATTATTGCACACGTGTACCAAAGTTTTTGGACGTGAATCCTAGTTTTAAAATAATCAACTTTTTTCCTAATTATTGATTTTATTTTATTCAAATTTATTTATATTTATTCAATTATTTTATTAATTATTGAATTTACAGTAGAAAAATTTATAAAGAACAAAAAAAAAATGATGCATAGAGATTCGAACCCTCGACCGCGTGGTAGTTGAACATGCATTCTATCGCTGAGCCATCTGAGCCATCATTCGGTCATTGAGCGAAAACGTCAAAAATTTATGAATTTAATTGTTCTGCGCGATTATTTCGTAAAAATTGAAAATAAAATTTAACGCTGCTGAAGTTTTAACTTTTTTTATGAGAATAAAACTTAAAAAGCGTGAAATTTCGTTGTAACGACGCGCGCGAGATTTTGTACTTACAGCGCGTTATTTTTTCCGCAGAAAGTACAAGTGAAGCAGGAATGTTGCAAAAAAAGAAAATTATGGTTTTTGAAAAAAACGCTTAGAATTCGGGTATCAGTTGAAGAGTGAAGAAAATTTTATAGGACTTTTGATATCATTGTTGACTCATAGTTTTGCGTATTTTAAGAGTTTCTGATTTTCAATTCATTATTTTAAAGATTCCATGACTTTTATTCTCATTTCAATTCACAAACATAATTTTTAAATCAACATAAAAAATGAGAAATTAAAAAAAAAGCAACAAAATATGACTTTTTTTCCATGACCCCGTGTCGCACTGCGTAGATTTGTCTTCCACACTTTTTCTCGCGTCGCTCTCTTTTTTGTGTACGATTTTTCAACGTTTTCCCTGGGTTTTCCCGTCGTTTTTTGCGTGCTCTCGATTGCATTTATTCGAGGACCCATTTTTGTACACTTGACCCCGATAAAAAAACCGAAATGTGAACAATAAAAATTGTGAAAGTGATTTTAGAGGGGGGAAAAAAGTACATGAAAAAGGGGAATAAGGAGACTTAGGATATCGATGGTGATGGTGCATAAATTATAACTTTACCAGCTTGTTTCGAGACTGCAGTATTTATTTTTGTACAGCCCTTGAATTGATTTCTATTTTTGTGTAATGAGTAAAGACTTACAAGTTAATGGAATTAAATCATTATAGATTTATCGCGAGTATTCCTAATGGAAGCGCCTATTATTGCGTGATGCGAATGAGGAGATGATTATGTTGAGTTAAATATTATGGAATAAACATTTGTAGGAATATTACAATTTTGTGAATTCTTTTTTTACGTTTACCTGGATCTTGGTAAAATTTTATATTCAATTTTTTGAATTTTAGGGAATTTCAATAATTTTCTGCAGTTCTCAATCTTATCAACATTCTCTGGAATCATACGAATTTTCCAGGTTTTTCAGAATCATTGACGATTCTTTAAACGTTTTTTTATTTTATGAAAATTATACTGTTCAGAATTTTTGGACATGCTCGATATTTTTACCGATGATTTCCATGAGTGACCAACCAAAATTTTTGTTATAAAAATTTCGTGTCGCCTGAAGTTGGATAAAATATAATTATTATGTATGAAAATGAGGTAAGTTACAAATCATGTTATTCAAATGGAAAAAAATGTCTTGCGCTGTAAAAAAAGACTGTTATTAGAAACAAATGAATAAAATTATACAAATTTATTATCATTGACAAATCATTTTTTTTCTCTTGAGGGGATCAGCAAAATTGCTTACTTAAACTAAATGAGCAACCATTTTTTTTCTGAAAAACATGTATTTATTAGTAAAAAATGCTTACGTTACGAATGAAAATGGTAACATACGTGTGTGAAATGAATAAATATTGATGAAGCTCAAAAATATTGTTTTATAAAAAAATTCGCCCGTTTTTCCTCATATAACATATATTTACAACATCCGTAGTAACGAAATTTTGGCAATGTCTGTAAAGCACAGTATGGCGTTTCCAGTAAATATAACTATCACGCAATTACATGATTATAAAACTGTACATTGTCAATCCTTGGTTTCTCTCAACAGTAAATCAACGCAATGATTCGAAAAAATCTTAGAAAAAATTCCTGTAATCTTGTGCTTTTTCATTTACATGTAGGTTCTTCCGAGATATGCTAGTTTTCAATTGAAAAACATAACAAACGCCTTATTTCTACAAATAAAATAGTGTTTTCTTCTCGATCGAAAGCTTTGTTTCAAATATAAAATGTT
This sequence comes from Platygaster orseoliae, assembly GCA_030522825.1. Taxonomy (NCBI): domain Eukaryota; kingdom Metazoa; phylum Arthropoda; class Insecta; order Hymenoptera; family Platygastridae; genus Platygaster; species Platygaster orseoliae. Next base: position 4,044 of record JAPYZL010153477.1, read on the forward strand.
TTCATATATATTATCAAAATAAACTTTACATAAAATCCCGAGAAATTCGAGCCGACCATGATTATCTTAAAAAATCCGTTAAAAACTTGTCATTACATTTTGGATTTAACTGAAAATAATCAGTTATATTACAATAAAACAGAAATTGTATTTTGTATCCGGTACAATACAAAAAAATATAGTTTTTTAGGAAAGTATCAGCTGTTCCTCTCCTTCTTTGGGCTCGTCTGGTTCCTTGAGGAACCCAGGAGGAGTTTCTGCTTTATTAAGAGCAACGATTTCCGGTGGCGTGTGTTTCTTTTTGTGGCACATCATTGTGGAACGCGAAACAAAAGTCTTGTTACACTGGTCGCACTCGTAAGGTCGCTCTCCGGTGTGCAAACGTTTATGGATTGCCATCGGACTGAATTGGGTGAACGTTTTTCCACAAATGTCGCACCTGGAATTAAGTACCAAAAATTATACAATGCAAAAAAAACTTAGGCAGAGGCACAGAAAGTCTGTGCCATTACTTAGAACTACGCTAACTGGTGACTCAAACAACTACTTCCACCAATTTAGTTTAATTAAATTGACTTAACTTAAAATCATCGTTTGAATATTATCAACTACGGCTTGAAATTATATATATTTTGGAAGTGTTCGATTATGTTCGGGTATGTTCGGGAATATTCGAGTATGTTCGGAAGTGTTCGGGTATGTTCGGAACTTGTTAAAATCTCTCAATTTGGCCAGATTTGTGATTTGAAGGATTATTATTATGTACACGTTAATGTTTAATAGTAATTATAATCATCAATGTTTGCCTAAAGATTAGTGAAAAGTATTGAAAAATTGTGATTTTTTTAGAAATAGAGAAATTCACATTTCGGCAATGACAGGAAATAAATGGAGTTGATGTTTGTTATTTCAATTTAATAATGTTCATATTATTTATGTAATATTGTTATAATGTAAATTGACGGTAAATGACGGGAAATAAAAGTAATTGCTGTTTGTTATTTTAATTTTACATTTATGTAATATTTTTATAATGGGAATTGACGGTAAATGACGGAAGTTAACGGTGAATGACGGAAATTGATGGTAAATGACGGAAAGTGACGGTGAATGACGGCAATTGACGGTAAATGACGGGAAATAAAAGGAATTGCTGTTTGTTATTTTAATTTCACGTTTATGTAATATTTTTATAATGGGAATTGACGGTAAATTACGGCAATTGACGGTAAATGACGGGAAATAAAAGGAATTTCTGTTTGTTATTTTAATTTTACGTTTATGTAATATTTTTACAATGGGAGTTGACGGTAAATGACGGAAATTTACGGGAATTGATGGAAAATAAGAAGACTCAACTCCTCAACTTTTAACCCGTACCTATAAGGCCGTTCCCCGGTATGCGACCTTTTGTGACATCGCAGTGCCGCGCGACGAGCGAAGACCTTCCCACAGACATCGCACTTAAAGCTCTTTTCCCCGGTATGCATCGTCGAGTGAATCTTGAGATCGACGCGAGTCAAAAAGCCCTTTCCGCAAAACTCGCAAAGGTGAGGCTTTTCCCCGGTGTGAATCCGCAAATGAGTGTTGAGGTAGCTTTTGCTGACGAATTTCTTGTTGCAAATTTCGCATGGGAAAATACGATTGTCAGCGCCTGAATGGGTTTTCTCGTGACTTTTGCACAGGCCTTTGGTAATGAAACTCCTACCGCAAGTTTCGCATGTGAACGGTTTCACGCCGTTATGACGGTTTTCGTGGTCGACCATGGATTGCTTGGTTTTGAAATTTTGGTTGCAAATGGAGCACGGGTAGGGTTTCAAGTTGGAGTGTACTCTTTGATGCACGATGAGATAGCTTTTGCATTGAAAGCCTTTGCCACAGGTCGAGCAGTTGTAATCGAATTGGCCAGTGTGCGTCGCCTCGTGCTGAGCTAAACCTGAACCATGACATCATTTTTCAATCGTGAAAAATTAAATAAATTGTTACAATCAACCTTTAATTTAACATACCAACCTATTTTGCTGCGAAAAGCTTTTTCGCACTTGTCGCATTGAAAAGGTTTTTCGCCTGTGTGTTTTCTCATATGTTCCGCGAGTTTGTAATTCGTGCGATACTGCTTCCCGCATTCGTTGCAAACTTTCGGCGTCCACTTTGGTCGACTCGTCAGTAGCTTTTTCGAATCCTTCAGCGGCTTTTCCTCAGGCATATTTTCGAGTTTTTGCCTCTTTGACTTTTTTTCTTTTACGATGACAGAGACTTTTCTCGCATTCATTTCGCATGTTCTTTTGTGCTCGTTTAGCAACTCAATGCTTGTGAAACTCAGGTCGCAATCGCAGTTGCAAAAATGCTGCTCGAAATGTGTCAAAAAGCTGTCTTTTTCAGACGCGGCTTTGTTGCAGAACGGACAAATGTACCAGTGAACGCCCGTTTCGTCAGGTGTGAAATTCGACAAGGCTGAGTCCAGGAGAGCACTTTTTGCTGTCTCGCTGAATTCCATGCCAACTTTTTCGTGGTCGATTATTAGTTGACTGGTGGAGGCTAAGGAATTCATTTCCATGGTGCCGCAATTCTTGCGATCCATTATTTCGAGGTTGTTTTCGGGTGCGGTTGTTATCGCGGTAAAGGCATCGGGAACCTGACATTGAAAATCAAGTTAATTTCGCTGAAAGGACTAACAATTTAGGAATAAGTGGACTCGAGTTTTGGAAAATAAGTTTCGTTAAGTATTAAGCCTTAAGTGTTAAGTCTTAAGTATTAAGTCTTAAGTGTTAAGTATTAAGTGTTAAGTAGAAACAAAAACTCACATTATTATCAACGATGTGAGGCATACACTCTGATGTAGTGACTTTGTGCATGACTTGGTAATTGTTGCTCGGAGAAGCCAAGTCGTACTTGACATTGTCGTAATACTGCACCATTCCCTGGTTTTGGTCACCAGGTATCAAAGTGACGTAATTTATTTCTATTTGACTCAAACTCTCGTTCACTGCTAAATTTTCCACCACAGCCATGTCTTCAGTGAGATGCAACCCCATTGGAATAGCCGGGCCCTAATTATTATGAATTTCATCATGCTCAACAGGTTTTTCACATACTCAATAATACTATAATGTATTTAATTACCATATCAACAGATTTTTTCTCCAATGAACCAATCCCATCGACTTCTAAATTATTTTCCTGTGGCCCAATGTCTTGGTGAATGACGATTTGTTCTGCAGCATTTAAATTCATGCCTTCCATCGCGTGTATAGAATGCATCGCACCTTGATCCAAACTCGGACCATTGTAATGGTTCTTCATATTCTCTAAACTTTCCAAGTTATTGCTTACAGCATCTTGGCTATTTTCCAAATATTTTGGAATACTTATAGGTTTTAAAGGATCATTTTTCCCTTGCGCCATCTGCTGGATCATTTCCATGAACATGTTCTCTGTGCGTAGACACTTTTCACGAAAAACCAAGTGTTGGTCCAGCTTGAAAGCACATTCTTGGCAAACCACTTTTGGGAGTTGATCCATCATAGAAACCTACCAAAATGATTTTTTGTGAAATAATCTTTCTTGTCCAAGTCAAGTATATTATTTTATTATCTCTTGGATGGTTTGACTCTCATAAAAAAAAAAAACATTTCCCAGATTTTTAAATTAATTAGTTACATTAAAAATTGCAAATTGTATTCAATCTTGATATATTTTTTGTTATATGCTCTAGATTTTTGATAAGTTTTACTTATTTATTTATTCATCAATAACATTTTCTGTATTATTTTTATTATTTATTATACTTTTCTCGTTTTTAAATAAAAAATAATTAATTTCATAAAAAACTCAGGAATTCCTGGAATATAAATATTTTGTGTTGTTGCTTAAATACTGCATTTCATCTAATTTCATATTTGATCCAAAAATTTATTTATTTTGCTATTTTAATGCAAATCTTCGAATTTCATTAAAAATGTACTAAAATTAAGAATGTTACAAAATGGGATTTAAGATGATTGATAATTATTCATAGTTGAATTTTGAGTTATGAAATAGTTATGAACAAAATAGTTATTAGGGAGTTACAAGCAAGTATACCAAAATAAATTATTTATTAACAAAGTAGCTGAATAAAAAAAAGCTCATTCACCAGATTTTATTGTATAAAAGTGCTACGTAACTTTTATTTAAGATTTAATTTTTGTTTGTACATGTACAAAACCAAATCAAAAATATTACAAAATAGGATTATTATTAAAAAATAAATTAAATAAATAATACAAATAATGTATATGTAAATAAAAAAATGAATTATCAAAATAAAAATAAACGGAAAATAATGAAGAAATGAAATAAAAAAATTTTTTGAAACTAATTATTAATAAATAAAATTAAAATAATAAAAATATTCACAATTAAAAATGATTCATAATTGAATTTCCAAATATAAAGTAGTTCTCAAAAAGCAGTCATTGAAAAGTTGCAAGCATATATACAAAAAGTAATTATTTACTAACAAAGTAGCTGAATAAAAATACTCATTCACCAAATTTTATTCTATAAAAATGCTACTTAACTTTTATTCAAGATCAAACTTTTGTTTTTCCCAAAATGGACATTTGCTAGTGCAAATTAGATAGGGTTAATTAATTTACAAGAATCTATTAGTTACATTAATAAAAAATATTATTGAACCACTGGATCAGAAACGGAATAAAGATAAAAATTGTTTTTACTAATAGCTTCCATTTGTTTTCGAAACATGAAAATTCCGAAGATAAATAAAATATGTTTGTTAAAAAAATTGTGCATTCATTAGGAACTACTATAGTATTTGGAAAAAATGTTTTATGAATAAAATATTGTTTAAAAAAAATTATTATGGTGTTACTGTTATTTTTTGGTTTATAAAATTGAAAATTTTCAAGTTTTGTTCAGCCTTGAAAACTTTAATATAACGTTTGTTATATCCTCTAGATTTTTGTTGTATTTTACTTATTATATTATTCATCAATAATACTTTCATGCATTATTTTTATTATTTATTATCACACTTAATTTTGGTTTTTAAATGAAAAAATTATTATTTTCAACAAAAAATCAAAAAGTGTTTCAACTCATAAGACCTCCTGTTTAATATGTTAATTTATTTATTTCTTCAATATATATTTATTCAATATACTCATATGTATTTATATAATAAAATATAATATAATATTTATTAGTATACTTTATAAAATATACTTTATTTTAGATATTTTTATATTTTTTTTTTTTTGGTGTTTAAAAGTTCTATTTTATCTAATTTCATCTTTCATAAAATTTATTGATTTTGTTATTTTCATGCTAATCTCTGAATTTCATTTGAAATGTATACAAAAAAATCAAAAATATTACAATATTGGATTATTATAAAAAAGTAAATTAAATAAATAATAAAAATAAAGTATTCTTATAAAAATAAATATAAATCATCATAATAAAAATAAATAAAATAATTATACAGTCATAAAAAATTTTTTTTAAATAAATAATAAATAAAATAAAAATATAATTAATAATAAATAATTCATAGTTGAATTTCAAATTATGAAGTAGTTCTTAAAAACACTCATTGAAAAGTTACAAGCAAATATACAAAAATGAATTATTTACTAACAAAGTAGCTGAATAAAAATACTAATTCACCAAATTTTATTGTATTAAAATGCTACCTAACATTTATTATAACCTCTAGATTTTTGTAAAATTTTACTTATTTTATTATTTATCAACAATACTTGCATGCATTATTTTTATTCTTTATTATCATACTTTATTTTGGTTTTTACATGAAAAAATAATTAATTTCGACAAAAAATCAAGAAGTGTTTTAACTCATAAGACCTCCTATTTAATATGTTAATTTATTTATTTCTTCAATATATATTTATTCAATATAATTACATATTTTTATAATATCATATTATATTATGTTTATTAATTACTTTATATGACACGCTCTGACAAAAGGGACCTTCTCGGCAAAAAATCGATTTTCGTATTATGATTGATCCTATAAGTTCTATTACTAAACTTTAATTGGCACGATACGAAATTCCGAAATTATGGCTCTGAAACAAACCATAAATTGACGAAGAAAATAATTTACATAGGCTTAAATGGCAGTTCAACGCCTTCCACAGCGCGCCGTGTAAACTTTCACTTTTGCCGAGAAGGTCCCTTTTGTCAGAGCGCGTCACATATAATATACTTTTCTTAAGATATTTATATATTTTGTTTTGTTATTTGAAAATTCTATTCCATATAATTTCATCTTTGATAAAATTTATTCATTTTGTTATTTTCATGCCAATCTCTGAATTTCATTTAAAATGTACACAAAAAAATCAAAAATATTACAAAATTGGATTATTATTAAAAATTAAATTAAATAATTAATAAAAAAAATATATTCTAACAAAAATAAATTAAAAAATATAAGGTCATAAAGAAATATTAAAAAAAAAAGAATAATAAATAAAATAGAAATATAATTCATAATAAATGATTTATAGTTGAATTTCCAATTATGAAGTAGTTCTAAAAAATATTCATTGAAGAGTTACAAGCAAATATACACAAATAAATTATTCACTAACAAAGTAGCTGAATAAAAATGCTCATTCAACAAATTTTATTGTATAAAAATACTACTTGACTTTTATTTAAGATTTAAGTTGTGTTTTTCCCAAAATGGACATTTGCTAATTGCAAATTAAACAGAGTATTTATCGGTGAATTTTTCACAAGGTCGTTAATTTTACAAGAATCAATTAGATTCATAAAAAGTATTATTGAACCACTGAATCGGACATAGAATAAAAATAACAATTGTTTAAACTAATGGTTTCTATTTGTTTTTTAAAAATGAAAATTCTAAAAATGAATAAAATATGTTTGTTGTAAAAATTATGCATTCATCAGGAGCTACGATATATGATTAAAATAGTGTAAAAAAAATTAATATGGAGTCAAAGTAAATATTTTCGTATATAAAATTTTATTTAACTTTAAAAACTTTCATAAAACATTTGTTATATTCTCAGAATTTTTGTTATATTTTATTTATTTTATTATTCATCAATCATACTTTCATGCATTATATATATTATTAATTATAAAATTTTTTGGTGTTTACATGAAAAAATAATTAATTTCATCAAAATCTCAGGAAGTGTTTCAACTCATATACTTATTATATATTTTTTGAATAAATGTACTTATTATCGTTATTTCAGAAACACATTTTTTCTAATTTTATCTTTGATAGAATTGTTTAATTTTGCTATTTTTATGCAAATCTCTGAATTTTTTTCAAAATGTACACAAAAAAGTATAAAATATTAAAAAATAGGATTATTATTTAAAAATAAATAAAATAAATAATAAAAATAAATATAAATTAACAAAATAAAAATAAATATAAATTATCAAAATAAAAATAAATATAAATTATCAAAATAAAAATAAATATAAATTATCAAAATAAAAATAAATATAAATTATCAAAATAAAAATAAACATAAATTATCAAAATAAAAATAAATATACATTATCAAAATAAAAATAAATATACATTATCAAAATAAAAATAAATATAAATTATCAACATAAAAATAATTTTAATATAATTCATAATTAATAAACGATTCATGATTAAATTTTCAATTATGAAGTAGTTCTAAAATAGCAGTTATTGAAAAATTATAAGCAAATATACAAAAATGAATTATTCATAAACAAAGTAGCTAAATTCTGAATTATGGAATACATATAAACAAAAATAAACGCTACCTCCAAAGGAAGACACATAGAAATTTTTTTGGCGATGTCCTGCATTTGCTCACCGTCCTCGAAAATGGGAAACCCTACGAGGACTCCAGTTTTCGCGGCGCAGAGCCGGCACAAATCGTGAAACTCTTCGACGACGTTCATGTCAACAAAACCGGGAACAAGGATGTCAAAGAGAAAAACAACAAGCACTTTTTTTCATAAATTCAAATCAACCAACACAAAAATTCGTTGGCACATCAATAACTCCGAAATTTGCGTTTAAAACTCATCGTTAAAAATAATTTCGGATGTAATAATTTTTTTATTTCTGGACATTTACATTCAATTTACGAAATGTGACATTAGAACAAAAACATTTATATCGGGTTGTTTATATATATGGTTGAAATATGTGATGGCCAAGGCAAGTCTAAAAATGGCCGCCACAACGTAATTGAAGTATACTGTAGTTTGAAAATGGCGGTTTTGGCCACGTTCAGATAAGTGGTTTATGACGTACAATTAGACGTTCTAGTTTGTCGCGGGAAAAATTTAAAAACTTTAAAGTTGGGGATCTTGAGTGTTTGAACAATAAACTTGGCGTTTAATAATTGAATGTAAAAAAAGTAAAAATATTCTTTATATACTGTTATTGAAATATCGATCATGTTATTAACAAAAATTTTCCTTTTTATCTTTAGATGTTTTGGTCTTGTTGAATGAATATTATATATTATAGAAAATGCTTAAATATATCGCTCACAATGTGATTCATGTTTAACTAACATGATCCATTAAAAAAAAATATTATTACTTTAGATATTTTTCGAACGATGCTTATTATCATTAAATTAATTATATTATTCAATTATATTAAATACAATACTTTAATACAATTTAATTACACGTGTAGTGGAAATAATAAACATTTATATTTTTTTTTTCATATGCACATTTCATAAATAATAATTAAATATTCATTATTTATTATGTTAAAAATTTGAAAATCAATAAAAACAAAGCTAATCTGCAAAACGCACGAAGATCTCATCGTGTGCGCCCAAAAACGCACGCGTGACTTCAAATCGATAGTGTATATGCGTTCACGTGTGAGTCCACACGCCATTATCCACCAGATACATTATTTATTCAATAATAAATATTTCGGCCATCACATTGGGCCCAGTTCAGGATTTCAATAAATAATTGAAGCAGAAGTGCATATTTTCAATAAATTCATTTTTTTATTTAACATTTATTCAGCAAAATTTTAGATTCATAAATCCTTCTTCGAAGACATTGAGATTCTTAAACTAATCATATGAAATCCTTAACAAGTGTGTTAATAAAAAATAAAATCTCAAAAAATTTGTTCACTTGTAACTGATGTGAGAATCTCAAAGCAAAAATGTGTAAAATTACACAGAAATTTTTAGCAACCAATATTATTAAGGTTAAATTAATAGGTTAAAATTTTTTTTTCACCGTCATTAGATCATTTAGTTATAAAAAAACATAAAAAAATTTATAATTCAGAGTGCCTCTCCTTAATTCTGGAATGGATATTTTCATGGAGTTTGGCGACGCTTCTTGCTTGTTTTTTGATATTATATTCAATCACGTTATCATCCATAACATTTTCCCTATTTACTTGCCTTGCAGCTTCCAAAACTTTTTCCGTTTGCAAGTGCCGCAATTTCAACAACCTTGTTTCGTAATGCAAAAGTTCCTCCTGAAATTCATGATCCGAAATAAATAATAATTCACCAATAGTAATTTCATTAATCTTTTGACGTTAAACTACGGCAAAAGATCTTTAAGAAATAGAAAACGAAATATGTTTAACATCCAACATTTAAATTTCTAGGAAACGTAAATTAATTCTGAAAAAAATTTACTTTGAGAGAGGTCAATTCGTTGGAAGTAAAATTGGAGTCAAGTGCCATTTTCCACAACCCTTGTACTTTGGGTTCAACAAAATCTCTACTTTTTGGTCCATCGGCAGTTAAACGATCTAAATTTTCGTAGCCACTGCGCAATTCCATGTGCTTTTCTCTGTGAAAACATAAAAACACATTAATTTCGACCTGCAGTTTGATTTTTGAATAAGCATTTCTCAAAACCTTAGTAAAGCAGCTTTTTCTAAACGATCCATTTTTTCAGCGGGTTTTTGTTCACCCTGTTTATCTTCCTTAACTTCCAATTCGTTCCAGCTTTCAGGTTTATAAATAATGCTGTCTGTGAAACAATTATAAACAAATTGAAAAAACAATTAATTGAAACATCAGTATGGTAAAATTGTGGAATATTTACTTTCATCCTCGTCAGGGTCTTTTGCACCGACTTCACCTAGCAAACTCATGTACTCGTCAACTTTATTTTGGTGATGGATGAATTCTTCTTTGAGAGTTTCGAGTTCTTCGTCTGAAAAATTTTGTTTTTGTTTAAATTATACTTCAGCCATGATAAAATGGATTTTATTTATCCTGAATATTGAGAACATTTAAAATTAATTTTTTTCTAAAATGACAGATTTGTTTGAAATTTATTATTCACTGGCGATTTCCGTACCATAAAAAGAATTCTAATTTTGTAATTTTCACCTATATTGTACAGTTTCTGTAGTTATACAGAATTTAAAAATTTGCTGCATTCTACAAAATTTATCAATCATTTTCTGTAATTTTACCAATTTCTAAATTTTTCAAAAATATTGACATTCAAGTTTTTCAAGATTTTTTATTTTACGGAATTTTTCAAGTTTCTAGATTTGATAGAAAATTATCGAAATTGTCAACTATCTTCCTGCGATAAGATTTTGGATTACAAGAAAATTGAATATTTCATCAGTTTCTGTATTAAACGAATTTCAAAAATTTTCTACAATCTGGACAATTAAGCAATATTTTTTAATATTCCCTGGATTTTTGTAATTTTCAGAAAAATTATTAATTTTCAGTGTATCATGATTTCGGAAAATGCATATTTAAAATTTCTGTATATATTTTTTATATTTTCTCAAATTATTGATAATAAGAATCAATAATTCTTGCATTATTGAAATGTTCACATTTCTGGATTTTGATATTTTTATTATTTTGAGATTTTGGATTACAAAGAATTTTAAAAATGTTTCATCAGTTTCTGTATTAAAGGAATTCCAAAATTTTCTACAATCTGCGAAATTAATTAACATTTTTTAATATTCCCCCAATTTCTTCAATTTTCAGAAAAATTTTTCATTTTCAGTGTTTTTTAATTTTTAAAATGGATATTTAAAATTTCTCTATATATTTTTTATATTTTCTAAAATTATTAATAATAATAATCAATGATTTTTGTGTTATTGAAATGTTCACATTTCTGGATTTTTATATTTTGATTGTTTTGAGATTTTGAATTAAAAAGAATTTAAAAAATATTTCATCAGTTTCTGTATTAAAGGAATTTCCAAAATTTACTACAATCTGGAAAATTAAATATTTTTTAATATCCCCCGGATTTCTATAATTTTCAGTGTTTTTTGATTTTGGAAAATGCATATTTAAAATTTTTGTATATATTTTTTATATTTTTTGAAATGATTTATAATAAGAATCAATAATTCTTGCATTATTGAAATTTCGAAATTTTTAGATTTTGATAGAAATTCAAACAATTGAGCCCCTGGATGCAATAACTCGCCGAGCGCTCGAAAACGGGTAAAAGTATTGTCCGCGCGGTGACATTCAGAATCAAAATCAAAAGTCCGAAATTGGAAAAATGAAAAATACCACTCGATAGCTTTTAAAAAATGAATGCATTTATTCCTTTCAACTTTTTTCGTAAACAT
>JAPYZL010153505.1:0-24572 GCA_030522825.1 Platygaster orseoliae
TTGCCTACATTTTCAGTATTAAATGTGTTTAGGATATTTTACCAAACGTGTTTGGTATTTTATACCACGAAGTTGAAAAAATCTAACAAAGATACAGGGAATCTCCGTTTATTTTTGTAAAAAGTACTAATGTTGGAAATTATCACCACTTCGCCAAAAGTTTGGTAAATTCTACCACCGTTTCGATAAAGTTTACAAAAAAATTTTCTCCGTGTGCTCGTTAAGAAATTTAGCAGTACGTTTTTAACGCTCAATATTGAATAACTCGAAAGAGTCTAATTAGCGCGAGCAAATAACTGATGCTCTTTACAGTTCAGAAAGCGCATCAACATTGCATTTATTAGTCGTTGGGGAGAGATCAAAGGACGTCGCTTTGTCGATTCCGAGAATCTTCACTATTTTCAATGCCCTTTTGATTTCAGCGAAAATCGATTAATTGCGAAAGAGTTTTTTCAATTATATATAGTATATTGATCAATTTTAAAAATCAGAACTTTGGTTATTGTATTGATTTTTCGTATTGTAGTCCAACTTTTTCAATTTGTTTACCGAGCGATGTTGAATGATTGAAGTTTATTTGATTTATAATTGATATTTTATTGAAATAAAAAATTCTTTTTCACGTTCTATTCAAGATACAAAGAGCATGTGATAAATAATTTAGGTACTGTTTGAAAAATTTTGAGATTAAAATGAGTTGATTTTTGCTGCAAAACTCGAGCGGATGTTTGGGGTTTGGAGGGATAATTCACTGGTAAATTTGGGTGATTTAGCTTTGGCCAGTGAGTTCGAATATCTTTCATGTGCCTGCCTACCGTACGCTGACTTGCTCGCAAATATTCCAAGCGATTTAATGAGGCGGATTTCACGGGCACGGATTCGGACAGAAAGCAAGCTGCGGGAATGCGCTAAGCCGATCAGATGAAGAATAGCAAGATTTGCGAGATGCCAGAGACATGCGAAAAGCATGAAATATTTATCGTATTGATTAATCATTAATCTGGATGGGCAGGACACTTTTTTCAAAATTGTTTGACCAAGAAAAATATTTCCCAAAAATTTTTTTCTCGAAATATTTTTTCGCCATTACTTTTTCTCCCAAAATAAAGTTTTCTCACGCTTTTTATCGTACCCAGAAATTTTTTTTATACGATTTGAACTGAAATTCGCATTTGACAGTTAACCTTTTTTATATATGAACAACTTTTTGCGATGTAACTTGTTTTTCCGTCAATACCTATTTTATACGGCTCGTAAAATTTTGAGTATTTTCTCATTTTCTACCAGAAATCATTTTTTCCAACCACACTTTGGTAAGAAAAATTTTTTTTGGAAAATCTTTTGGGAAAAATTTCAAGTGGGAAAAAAACATCGGAAAAGAAATATTGAAAAAAATGTTTTTAGGAAATAATAGTTTTATGATCGGAGTCTTATAATTATGGAGATAAATTCAGCATTCCGATCCAAAATTTATCTTTTTAATTATTTTAATATCTTATCAATTTTTTCTTAATAATTTAGTTACAACTTATGCGCCTGAAAAGCTGAGTTTAATTATTTTAATAGTAATTTTAATGCTACGTTCTTGTTTTTTGAGACTTTGAAATTTTGAGATTTTAGGTATAACCTATGGGAAGTTGAAGGCCTCCAAGACACATTTTTATATTGACCTCAAACTTGTTTTTATCAATTTCTTGAATAAATTTTCTCAAAAACTTATTGAACATGAAAATCTATAACATATAATTCTAGAATCTTATTAAGAACCACAAAAGTAACAGAAAACTCTTTTCATGGTAATAGTTCAAAAAAAATACGTAAAAAAAGGTAGTGAAAATTGCAAAAGATTTTTCCGGAAAAATAATCAAAATCATTATAATGTTCAATACTATCGTATGAAATTCTATAAATCTATAAAATTTGAGAAATCATATGTATTAAGAAATTTATAAAAATCTCTACTTTCGATTTTTCAGGTAAATTTCCATGTGACAAAATATATTTCCTGAAAAATAATTAAAAAATCGTTAAAATTTTCAATGCTATAGCATAAAATTCTAGAAATCTACAAAAATTTGATAGATAACCACATAAATAATATATAATGAGGAATTTTCTAAAATCTATATTTTCCATTCTTTAAGTAAATTTCTATTTGACAAAACATTTTTTCTGAAAAATAATCAAAATCGTTAAAATGTTCAACACTATAGCATCGAATTCTATAAGTATATAAAAATTAGATATATAACATATATTAAAAAATATTTCTAAATCTCTCTTTCAATTTTCACGTAAATTTTCATGTGACAAAAGATTTTTCGTGACAAATGATCAAAATTCTTCCATTTACAAATACTACATCATTTGTTACGTAAATTTCAATGTGACAAAATACTTTTCCCGAAAAATAATCACAATTGTAAAGATTTCTAATACAATACATCAAAATTCTAGAAATTCATAAAAAAAACGCGCAAACAGTGAAAAATTTTCAAAAATCTCTATTTTGCATTTTTTACGTAAATTACCATGTGACAAGACATTTTTCTAGAAAAATAATCAAAGTCGTAGAAATTTTTAATATTATACCATGAAAATTTTGAAAATTTATTCAAATTTAAGAACTTACCTACAATAAATTATTATTAAAAAACTCTGTTTTTCATTTTTTACGTAAATTTTCATTTCACAAAAGATTTTTCGTGAAAAATAATCAAAATTCTTTAAATTTCAAATATTACAGCATCAAATTATGAATATCAATAATAATTTGTAAAATAACATACCTAGAAAGAAACATGTTGAAAAATTTTATTTATCATTTTTTATGTGAATTTCTATGTGACAAAACATTCTAAATAAAAAATAAACAATAATCTGAAGATTAACCGTGTATTTTTTTATTTTCTCAAAGTGTAGTAATGAATATTTTCATAACTGAGTCGTTGAATACTTGATAAATATTGATTTTATACATATTTTTCAAATAATGTTTCAGAAAATCATGTATTATATCGAAAAAAATAACTTGTACGTGAAACAGTCTTGAGATTTGTTGAATTTCCGTAAGTACCGTTAAAAAAATTGAAAATCAAAATTTAGCTACTTTTTTTTCGAGTAGTCAAAACGCCGTTTGATATATGTGTTATTTGTATTTTTTACAAGTCAATTTGAAATCAATCAAGTTTTTTCCTGGCAAAAATTAAACATAAATTTTCAGAAATTTGCATTTGATTCGTTACAATTGTTTGTCAAAGAAATCGTAAAATTTTACAATCGGGATTTCCGTCGGGAAATTCCAGAATTTAGAAACGAAATCGAATGATTGTGACTTCGATAAGTTTTTTTGTAAGTTTTTTTTGATAATCTAACTTTTGAAAATTAAAAGAGAAATTTCAAATATTTCGCAATGAAGTTAAACAACTTATTTAACTAGATTTGCAAAATCTTATTAAACTTTGAATTCCTACAGGGTGGAAATATTTTTTTATAATTGCTCAATTTTTTTAATCGAACATTGACATGCAATTTTGAAAGACTATTATCGATTCGTTACATGCGTTTGTCTAAACTGCGTTAAATTGTACAGCCGGAAATCCTGTTACATAGCCTTGAAAAAAACATGTCGTCCAGACGATATTTTTAAATCGAAAAAAATCATGCAACTGCATCCTTTTTTTCTATTTCGTTGTACTCGTTCTTTCGAAATTTCAAACGGCCAAATGTTTCATATCCTTTTTAGCAGATTATCAAATATTTATTCCCGGAAGTTGGTTTTTATTCTTCACTTTTGCTTCTCATTGACCTCGTCCAAATCGAAATTTTCAAAATTAAAATGGAAAATTCTAAAATTCAGGAATGAAGTTGAACAACTCCTTTTTCGAAATTTGCCAAATCTTTTTTAATTTTGAATATCTAGAAGGTGGAAATGTATTTTGCAAGTACTAAGATTATTTTTTATCAAATATGTGTCATGCAATTTCGATAAACTGTTATCAATTTGTTGCAAGCGTTTGTCATTAACCCAGTTTTATTGTACATTTGGAAATCCCATTAGATAGCTTTGAAAAAACTGTATCGTCTGCATCATTTTTACGAGTGCATTGTACTTTGTTGGAGACATCGGGTATAAAAAGAGGAGCAGACGCTACGAATTTACTAGTTGAATTCTGGCTCAGTACAGTTGTATTGCCGAGTGAAAAATCATCTTCGATTACTACGCCACGACGAAAAGTGAGTTTTAGATCTAAAATTTTTGTCTTTTTTGCAATATTGTTGAACCGTTTTCATGCTTACCGTTTCTTCGTTCTCATTTTGATCATCGCCTTGAGCACTGTGGTTTTATCTGCACGGACCACGAAAAAAAATGGCGTCGACAAAAATTGTGAGCGGAAAACAAAATATCAAATCATTTCTGCTTGCGGAAGGGAAAAGTTTTCAGAAGAGGAACTAGATACAATTGCAGTAAACAGTTGCGGTGAACGTCGAAATATGTCTAATGTTCGCGGCATCATTGACGTATGTGTTCTCAATAAATATAGGGCCATCAGCAAGTGTAAGGAGCAAACAAAATCGCAAATTATTTCTGCTTGCGGAGCGAACAAGTATTCCGAAGAGCAACTAAATACAATCGCAGTAAACTGTTGCGCGGAAGCCCGCTATGAGCGTAGAAGTATGTGTAGAAGTCGCTTCATCATCGAACGATGTAATAAGGAGAAAAATCCTCAGTGAGACTTGCAAGAAATGAAGAACAAAACTGTACTTTACTGCGATCTCATCCATCTCTGTACTTTTGTATGTAAAGTGCGAATTACACTGAAAATTAATACCGAAAATCAACTTGTGTTTTATTTGTTGAGTAATTTACTGAAACTCTGAATTTGAATTAAATTTTCACAATGAAATAAAATCTTTGTGCGTGGCTCAATTTGTGATTTCAATAAACTTAATAATAATATAAAAATGAAAAACCCTATTTTTCATTTTGTACGTGAACTTCCATGTGACAAGACATGTTTCATGAAAAATAATCAAAATTATGAAAATTGACTGTATATATTTCTATTTTTGCAAATGTAATGAATTTTACAAAATTCACGTAAATCAGTATGTAGAGTTTCATCATTCTTATCAATGATTTACATAGTTTATAAATATCAAAAAATATCTCCAGGCTGATTAATTAAGTTCACCCTCTTTTACAGCAAATTAAACAAAAGAGAAAAACTCGATAAAACTCTTCCAACCGCGATTTCGAAAAAAACTACAATTACAAATATTTCGATTCACGATAAAACGTAAAATTCATGTATACTTCAGAGGATCATGAAGTTTCTAGTACAGACTTTTACCCTCAAATTTCAACAGAGAATAATCGTGCTTTTATCTACGAACGTGCAACCCAGTTCAAGGCGTCGCGACGCCGTTGATTCACTGCGTCGTCGTTCGTTGGCGCCACTCTACTACAAGAGGAACTTTATCCCAAGTTCTAAAAATTTAATTTTTTTTATCAACTTACGTAGCATAATCTACGCGCATACTTTCTTATTGCATTCTACATACAAGTATTCACATCCATAAAAAAACGATATCTTTATCATTAAAAATTGAAAATTTTTTATTTTTTCAATAACGTTCAACAGCATCGCATGAAAATAACTAAAAATATCGAATAATGTATGCAAATCTTTATTGACATCAATTCAAACAATAAATTAATTTATTATCAAACAATATCAAAATGAATTTTCATAAGAATGAAAATTTTTAGTTCCTTGATAATTTCGTCATTTCAACTAATAATAATAATAGATGAATAAAAATTGTTGAATACAATTAGTATGTAAGAAAAAAAAACCTTTCATCTAGAATGTAAAGTTTTTAAGTATTTTACTTTCAACGTCAATCGAATAAATTCCACGCACCGAATTTTCTTGCTTTACGCAATTTCAAGTTGATAATCTCCGAAAATATAACGTCGACTCGCAAGCTAAACAGATCCAGACATCGTGATTTTTCATTGCTATCGTAAAAACTCGCTTGCAGCGGGATATCTCGTTTGATTTGCCATGATGTCTATATAGACCAAGAAAACGAGACTTGGAATAGTCTGGCTTAATTGCATACTTGCTACTTTTTGCCACATCCTTTATACCGAGCAATATCTTTTGGATAACACCATATAATACCGGTGGCATTGAAAAAAAGTCATTTACATTTTGACTGATTCTACTTTATCGAGTTTATCAAGTTGCTCTACAGCCACGTTCGTTTAAATTTTTCTTGAATTGCACAACGTTGACGCTTATGTTATTATTTCCATGTAAATGTTAATGATGACAGTGGCGTAGCGAGACATTTCGGCGCCCGGGGCACGATGGAGAAAATGAACGAATGAAATTATCTTAGAGAAAAAACGATGACATTAGTTTTGGATAATGTTTTTGACATTTAAAAGTTTCTCCGAATTCTTAATAATACACATAAGAGTGCCTTCGAATTAAAAATAAAATACTTCATTAAGTGTCTTAAATATGCAAAATATCTTGAAAATTTTGAAAACCACTTCAAAAAGTGTATTAGACGCTTGAAAGTGTATTAGAAATCCAGGATAGATACTTTTCAAGAACTTTAAAATTAATATACAGTTTCAAGAATTGCCTTCAAATTTTTATAAATCACTTCAAGTAACATCTTAGACGTTTTAAAGTGTCTACGTATATTGATCAAACACCTAGAATAGTGTCTGGGACATTTGATAAAGTTTTGAAATCCAGAAAAAGACACATTAGAGTGTCTTATAATTTCAAAATAAATAAGAAACTTTACGAAGTATCTCAGAGATTCGAGAGTGTCTTAAAATTCCGAATGAGACGCTTCTGAGTGTCATAGATTTTCGAGTAAGACATTTTGTAAAGTGTCTTAGAAATGTCTGAACATCGTAGGATTTTTTAAGACACTTTGAAAAGTGTCTTTCAATTCCAGAAAATATACTTCAGAAGATCTTTAAATTTTTATAACACACTTCAAGAAGTTTCTACAAATTTGTAATTAATCAC
Organism: Platygaster orseoliae; assembly: GCA_030522825.1. Lineage (NCBI taxonomy): Eukaryota > Metazoa > Arthropoda > Insecta > Hymenoptera > Platygastridae > Platygaster > Platygaster orseoliae. The sequence goes on from JAPYZL010153505.1 coordinate 7,062, forward strand.
TGTAAGAATTAGTGTCAAACGTTTGAAAGTGTCTTAAAATTTTCTTAAAACACCTTTAAAAGTGTTTTGAACATTTAAAAGCGGCTTATAATTCAGTAGAAGAAACGTAAAAGCGGTAAAAGTGTTTTAGAATTTCTAATGAGACACTTAAAGGATTGTGTTGACATTCGATAGTGTCTTAGAATCCTAGATAAGACATGTTGAAGTGTCTTAGCATTTCGAACAAGACACTTTCGAATGTCTTAAAATGTCAAATAAGGCATTATAAGAAGTGTCTTGAGCATTTCTAAATATCTTGGAACTTTGAAAAAGACAGTGTAAGATGTGTCTTGTACACTTTTAAATTTTTGAGAATTCCGGAAAAGGTATTTTTAATGGTCTTTCAATTTTAAATTAGACGCTTTGAGGATTGTCTTAAATTGTTGCATTTATCACTCAAAGAAGTGACTTAGACGTTTAAAGTGTCTTATAAGTTTCATAAAACACCTTAAAAAGTGTTTTGGATATTGAAAAGTGTCTTCGAATTCCGAACAACGCACATTGAAATTTCTTAGAATTTCAAATATGACACTTCAAGAAGTATCTTGGACATTCGAAGTCGTTATCATGTAAAGTTATCTACAGAAATTAGAATTTTCCGTTAATTGAAAGTGAAAAAATGCTCCAAAAACCTTAAACTTTTAACTAAAAGTTCGTCTTTTTTTCAAAAAATTCCTTATGTATTGTTTTCCAATTTTTTCTTAACGAATAAAGAAAATATGCATTACATCAATTAATATGCATGTTATATTAACTCTGATAATAATTAATTAAAAATTAAAATCATCAGATTCCTACATTCGAGAATCCGGTACTTGTTTCGTTTTGCTTTTAAGGCTTTATAAATGGTTATTTCATTAATACTACTTATCGAACATCTGGTTCATAATGTTTATCTAACACTTTATTATCCAGACATGGATTTCCATCAATTATTACAAAATCGTTGCCATCGAGTTTGAAAAAATGACCATGCACCATCGAGCAATTTAAAAAACTTAAAACCCATTGCAGGAGTTACCGGACACTGATTCAATTAACACTAATGAGCGCGGATACTGCGAATCGTTCGAGATAACTTGGACAATAATCACTAATGCAGCGATTTAAAAAATTTTTTCTCTACATTTTACTACCACTCAAATTTCAATAAAAAGCATCCATGAATGATTTTATTTATTTTCCATATTTTTTTATCCCCCCTTGCCCTTCTTTTCTATAAACAAGATGAAACTCGAAAATTCAATGAAAACTAACTGAAGTAGAAAGTGTGAAACGTGAAGTGAAATAAAGTGGTTACCGAAAGAAGGCAAAGAAGTCGCTTTCTTGGAAAGTGTCAAGAGAAGCGTTCTCCAAGTCACGATGAAATTCAAGCCGAACTCTCAAGATCTACAAGATGCATCGATCGATTTCTTGTAACGAGCACCACCTTATCAACTTTAATCGAGTCACGAAAATTTAATAGAGCCGAAATAATTACACGACCCGTGATTACTGAAATTCCCAATAACGATATCAGTGCAATCTTTATCAGTACCATCTTGAACCTTGGATTAAAAATTCTGCAATTACCCTGGGTGATGTACGAAATCTGAAATTGTAATTTCAATCATGATAAAGAAGCTGGAATTTTCAAGGCCGTGTAGATTTAATTAAGATCAAGTTGTTGAAGTATTCGTTGATTAATTTAAAATTTTGTTGCTTCACAAAAATATTAATTACAATGAAATAATATTTTTGTGAAAGTTAAGATCTTTTGTGTGAATGAGCAATCATCACAATACAATTATAATTTCACTTTGCACAAAATTTGAATTATTATTATAAATTCATCGTCAAAGTATTCGAGTAGAGGCAGCTTAATTTAATCATGGGAATTGTTGTAAGGACATGAAAACATATGTATGCTACGTAATGACACTAAATTACTATTACTACGCGCATATCTTTTCGACCGTCGAGACAAATGAAGTGGAAGATAATGGAAACGGTAAATGCGCCCAGAAGAGTTTCATCTGCGAGCGCGATTTAACGTATGCACACGTAACAACAAGTTTCCCTTTGTAATTCTCGGTGTGCAGATGCTTGTATGCATAAGTGAGGGGGCGGTTTTTGTTGAGAAATAAAAACATTCATATTATGAATGTGCGACACTGCGTTTACCTGTGATAACTCCATGAGTCAGGCCCAAAGGTCAAGTGATGCTTTCAAATGAGAATCATTTTTGCATGTTTTCATCAAGGGCGCGGTTCATTTTATTGAATTCTTCTTGACAATGTAAGGGCAATCATTGAATTTTAGGAAAAAAATTAAATACAGTTTTTGGATGACGAGGTGTTTTGCTGGAAATTTTGTTAAGACGAAGATTTTCAGGGGTTCTGTGTTTTTTTGTACTGTTCTCTGAAATTCTCACGGATTGGATATTTTTTCGTCTCATTTGAAATTCTAAGAAATTTCAATGTGCCTTATTCGGAATTCAAAGACACTTTTTAATGTCCGAAACCTTTTTAAAGGTGTTTTATGAAAATTCTCAGACACTTTTCAACGTCTGACACCTACAAAAGTAAGTCACTTTTTTGAGTAATAAATGCAACAATTTAAGACAACTCTCGAAGTGTCTATTTTGAAATTACAAGACCTTTGAAAGTATCTTTTTCAGAATTCTCAGAAATTTTCAAGTGTATAAGACACTTTTTAAAATGTCTTTTTCGAAGTTACAAGATATTCAAAAATGCCCAAGACACTTCTTGAAATGCCTTATTTGAAATTCTAAAACACTCAAAAGTGTCTTGTTCGAAATGCTAAGACATTTCGAAGTGTCTTATCTGGGACTCTAAGACACTATCGAATGTCAACACAATTCTTGAAGTGTCTCATTAGGAATTCTAAAACACTTTGATGTTTTTTAGACCGAATTATAAGACACTTTGTAGTGTTCACAACACTTTTGAAGGTGTTTGAAGAAAATTCTAAGACACCTTCAAACGTTAGACATACTGATTCTCAAAGTCATTGATTACAAATCTGTAGACACTTCTTGTAGTGTCTTATTAAAACTAAAAGATTTTCTAAAGTATATTTTCTGGAATTGTAAGACACGTTTCAAAGTGTCTTTAAAATCCAAAAATATTCAGACATTTCTAAGACACTTTACAAAATGTCTTACTCGAAAATCTAGGACACTCAGAAGCGTCTCATTCGAAATTTTAAGACACTGTCGAATCGCTGAAACACTTCGTAAAATCTTTCATTTGAAATTATAAGACACTGCAAGGTGTCTTATTCAGAATGTCAAAACATTTTTAAATGTCCATGACACTATTCGAGGTGTTTTCTTAAAATTCAAAGACACTTTTAAACGTCTAAGATACTACTTAAAATGATTTATAAAAAATTTGAAGACAATCCTTGAAGTGTCTCTTTTGAAATTAAAAAACCGTTAAAAGTACCTTTTCCGTAATTCTCAGAAATTTTCAAGTGTATAAGACACTTTTTAAAATGTCTTTTTCAAAGTTCCAAAATTTTCGAAAATGCCCAAGATACTTCTTGAAATGTCTTATTCGAAATTCTATAAGACACTCGAAAGTGTCTTGTTCGAAATGCTAAGACACTGCAAAGTGACTTATCTAGGATTCTAAGACACTATTGAATGTCAACACAATTCTTGAAGTGTCTCATTGGAAATTTTAAAACATTTTTATGTTTTTCATACCGAATTATGAACATTTTTTAATGTTCCAAACATTTTTGTATGTGTTTTAAGAAAATTCCAAGACACTTTCACACGTCTGACTGCACTAATTCCTAATGTAGAGTATTACAAATTTGTAGACACTTCTTGAAGTGTCTTATAAAAATTCAAAGATCTTCTGAAGTATGTTTTCTGGAATCGTAAGACATTTTTCAAAGTGTCTTTGAAACTCTAAAGATATTTAGACATTTCCAAAACACTTAACAAAATGCGTTACTCGAAAATTTAAGACACTCAGAAACGTCTCATTCAGAATTTCAAGACACTCTCTCGAATCTCTGAGATACTTCGTCAAGTCTCTTAATTGAAATTATAAGACACTTCAATGTGTCTAATTCGGAATTTTAAAATACATTCAAATGTCTGAGACACTATTCGAGGTGTTTTCTCAAAAATTCGAAGACACTTTTGAACGTCTTTGATACTACTTGAAGAGATTTATAAAAAATTTGAAGACAATCCTCTAAGTCTAATTTTGAATTTCAAGTTCTTGAAAAAATCTTTTCTGGAACTATAAAACACTTTCAAGTATTTAAGACTCTTTTTTAGAGTGTTTTTTAAAATTTTTAAGATATTTCGAATTCCCAAGGCACTCCTCGTAGTATCTTATTTCAACTTCGAAGTCTTGCTACGCCACTAATATTATGATATTTTAGTGATATATATTATTGATGATATATATTAATTGAAAAATTTATTATGATTCGAAGAATTTTAAAATAAATTGAAATAGTGAAGTAAATATATGTATTATTTAAATAATATAAAATATACAATTGTTTCACGTTTTTAATTGTTCGTTTTTCAGAGCTGTGAATTGAGTTATTCAATTATGTTAGATTTTGACTACTTTTTTCATTTAAACTTCTTTTTAACAAGTTTCAAATGTATTTTTAGCATTATTTGTAGACCATTCTATAGGTCTTTCCAAATTTTCAATGTGTGATTATTTTGTTACATACAAAAAATTGTTAGAAAGAAAAACAGTTCCGAAAAAGAAAAAAAAATTTAAGAAAAATTTAACAAAACTTTGAAATAATTCAATATCAAAAAAAGTGTAAATACTTGAAAAAAATCATCAATTAAAATTAATCTAAAAATTAATTGAAAAATAATATAAAAGAAAGATTTAAATACATTTTTTGATTCTTTATTTGACCCTGCTCAAGGAATTAATTAAGAATTTTTTACATAATAATAGTAAAAAGGAATCTTAAAGTTGTATACAATTTGGTCAATTTACAGTAATTTTTTTTGAACCTAAAACAAACGTCTTTAAGGCCTGAGTGTCTTCAAGTAGCTGAATTCAAATTTTAAAAATAAAATTACAAATTAATTCAACTTCTTATTATTATAATGTAAAAATTTTTAGTAGATTTCTTGAGAAGGGTCAAATAAAGGATCGAAAGCTTATTGAATAATTTTTTTTTTTGTTCTTATTGAATAAAATTTGAACAAACAGAGTGACTCAATTTCACAGTTTCACAAAATATTTTCCAATTTTGTAATGATCCAAAAAATTCTATTTCTCGAAAATTCCGATTTTCAATTTATTTCTGATTTAGATAATCACTTCTCGCTGAAAATTTTTAAGAAATTCCTTAAAAAGCGTACAAAAACGTTTAAGGAATCAATAATAATTATATTGGATTTTCACTTTGACGCTAAATTAGCAAACTAATGGAATATTTAAAAAGGTTCGAAATAGAAATATATTATCAAATGATTTTTACGTATTTATCGATGACGCAACAAACAATGTACTGTTTATTAAATAGTTGAATTATTTAATGTAAATTCAAAAGAAAAGAATGTATCCATTTTAATCCGAAAAAACTGTCGATTGTATTACTCCTATAAATGGCTTTTTTGTAAAAGCAGTTACCAACAACAAAATTCATTCTCCACTCAGCTCAGCTACCGTTTTATGTTAGATCCGTGTCCGTTTCGTTCCGCACAACGCTCGCCGCTCCAAAAGACACGGCTCGTTGGCTCCATTGTGTCTATAATCCACGTGATGCTTTCGGCTACTTACTCCTTTTCTTGGACGCTCTTCAGAAAAGCTTCGAAAATGTTTGTCCTTGCACTTTTTCTTCATCGCTTCTCGCAAAACATCAGATAAACGATAAATCTTTGAAGGGAAAAAAAAGATGTGTTTTTTGAAGATAACTTTTTTTTTTGTTGCCTTAACAATCTTTTTTGCTATAGCCAATCACAATACAGCAAATCATTTTTTTTCTGTGTATTTACAATTTACAATTATGCCAGTGATTTACTAAATTTATCCACATTTTTTCCTTATAAATCTTCAGTTTTGTTTTAAAATAGCGTCATTGTTAAACCAAGTACTTTTCTCCAGAATCATTCAACGCTTTAATTATGCAAGTAACGTGTTAATCTTACTCATCTATCTACCCTAAATGCCAAGAAGCCTCATTGCGTTATTCCGGAAATTAAAGTGCTTACGTCGTATTAACTGCACTCACGCTTTATGAAGGTCTACTCTATAGAACACGTACGATTTTCAGACGAGAACGAGTTTTGACTTTTGAAAAAATTTAACGTAGGTTAATTGAATGACATATTTTTTTGCAAAAAATAGTTGTAAAATAAATTAAGCTTCTGATTGTCATTCTGGATATAAAAATTCGTTGTTAAGTTTATATGAGATCCCATTTATTCTGTTGAAAATATTTTGTGGAGTAACTTGGAATAACATTAACGCGAGGGAAAATGTAAGCAAGTTTACAAGGCCCTGTATCTCGTCAAGCAAACAGCCAACTCGGATTTAACACGTGAACGCAGAAAATTATGTGCTCTGCGTTGTGCGAATTTATACTATCATCAGATAATGATACGTGCTTCAATGCCTTTCGTGACACGACAACGCACTTATATGGCTCTTCCTAACCCAAAGGACCCTGAGTGCTTCAACTGAGTCTGCGGGAACATGAATACCCGTTTCATACGAGCGACTCACTTCTTATTTTTCACGACATTCTCCCAAGACAAATTGTCCCTTGCTCGTTATGCAAATCGGAAAACGTTTACGTACAAAGTCCCTTTGAGCGTTCCTTCAGTTACTAGAAATTCAAAGTCTCACGAGACATTTTTTGAGTTTTCATAAGGAGAAGTGGTTTCAGCAAGGAAATGTTGATTTTGTACCAAAACTGAGAGATGCAGGCATAATATATCGATAAAAGTTGTCCTTCAATGCTTAGTATAAGATATATAATATAATTAAATTTATCACATAATGTATATTTTTTATTTTATAATAGTAATTATATTACCTGATACGGTGGCGTAGCAAGAAATTTCGGCGCCTGGGGTACGATAGAGGAAATGCCCCCCCCCCTTCCCCAATGAAATTATCTTTGAGAAAAATCAATTCCAACGTTTTGGATAAAGTTTTTGCCATTAAAAAGTGTCTCAGAATTCCGAATAAGACACATTGGAGTGTCTTTGAATTTCAAATAAGATATTTCAAGAAGTGTTTTGGAAACACAGAATATTTCGGAAATTTTTGAGAAACACTTTAAAAAGTGTCTTAGACACTTGACAGTGTATTAGAGTTCCAGAAAGATACTTTTCAAGAACTCTAAATTCAAAATAAGACATAAGGATTGTCTTCAAATTGTTTATGAATCACTTCAAGTAGTATATTAGACGCTTAAAAGTGTCTTCGAATTTTCATGAAACACTTCGAATAGTATCTTGGACATTTAAAAGTGTTTTGAAATTCCGAATAAGACACATTGGAGTGTCTTATAATTTCACATAAGAGACTTTACGAAGTATCTCAGAGATTCGAGAGTGTCTTAAAATTCCGTATTAGACGCTTCTGACTGTCTTAGATTTTCGAGTAGGAAATTTTGTAAAGTGTCATAGGAATGTCTGAATATCTTTAGATTTTCAAAGACACTTTGAAAAGTGTCTTAGAACTTCAGAAAAAATACTTTAAAAAGTCTCTGAACACTGCAAAAATTGAATCTTATTTTAAGATGCGACAAAATCAGGGCACGTTTTAAAATTGGAATATTATCCTTAATACAGTGAATGTTTACAATTAATTTCAAGGATGCAAGTCTTAAATTAAGAAGATTGAACATAATTTGTGTAAATTATTCTTCATTCAAGACATATCTTCTTGATTTAAGACTTGCCTGCTAGCAAAAACATTTGAAAAAGGACTGAATTCAATAAATCTTTTGAATTTTGAGTCACCACCTAATTTCAGTGCATCTTACAATGAGATCGAATTTTCAGAATGAATTTTATTCAGACACTTCAAGAAGTGTCTACAAATTTGTAATGTAGACTTAACTTAATTAAATTGGATCAAACACTTAAATATTTTCAAAAAGTATGGATTCTCTCAAATTGACTTCAGTATTCAAGAAATATTTATTATTTTCACAGTGGCGTAGCAAGACCTTTCGGCGCCCAGGGCACGATAGAGGAAATACCCCCCCCCCACTTAATGAAATTGTATTTAAAAGATTTCGATGACATTCGTTTTAGATGATGTTTTTGACATTTCAGTCTCAGAATTCCAAATAAGACACATTACAGTGTCTTCAAATTTGAAATAAAATACTTATCAAGTGTCTTGGAAATTCAAAATATTTTGAAAATTTTTAGAAAACACATTAAAAAGTGTCTTAAACACTTGAAAGTGTATTAGAGTTCCAGAAAAGATATTTTTCAAGACCTTTAAATTCAAAATAAGTCTTTAAAGATTATCTTCAAATTTTTTTATAAATCATTTCAAGTAGTATCCTAGACGTTTAAAAGTGTCTTCGAATTTTAATTGAACACCTTGTATAGTATCTTGAACATTTAAAAGTGTTTTGAAATTCCGAATAAGACACATTAGAGTGTCTTAAAATTTCGAATAAGAGACTTATGAAGTACCCTAGAAATTCGAGAATGTCTTGAAATTCCGAATGAGACGCTTCTGAGTGTCTTAGATTTTCGAGTAGGAAATTTTGTAAAGTGTCATAGGAATGTCTGAATATCTTTAGATTTTCAAAGACACTTTGAAAAGTGTCTTATAAATCCAGAAAAGATTCTTCAGAATATATTTGAACACTAAAAATTAAATCTTTTGAGATGCAACAAAATCAAGGCACGTTTTGAAATGCAAATATTATCTTAAATTTAGTTGATGTTCACAATTAATTACAAACAGACAAGTCTTATATTAAGAAGATTCAACATAATTTGTGTAAATCATTCTTCATTCGAGACATATTCTCTTGATTTAAGACTTGCCTGCTGGAAATAAATTTGAAAATGGACTGAATTCGATATACGTTTTGAATTTGAAGTCGTCCCTTATTTTGTGGTATCTTAAAGTGAGATCGACTTTTTATGGTGTTTTTTAATCAGACACTTCAAGAAGTGTCTACAAATTTGTAATGTAATATAAACTTAACTGAATTGGATTCAACACTTTTAAACCTATGATAATATTCAAGAAATATTTATTATTTTCATAATGGCGTAGCAAGACATTTCGGCGCCCGCGGCACGATGGAGGAAATGCCCCCTGCCCCACCCCCCTCCCCTATAAAATTATCTTTAAGAAAAATCGATGACATTCGTCTTAAATAATGTTTTTGACATTGAAAAGTTTCTCAGAATTCCAAATAAGATACATTGGAGTGTCTTCGAATTTCAAATAAGATACTTCAAGAAGTGTGTTGGAAATTCAAAATATCTCGAAAATTTTTAAAAAACACTTGAGACAGTGTCTCGGATTCTCCAAAGTGTATTAGAGTTCCTGAAAAGATACTTTTCAAGAATTATAAATGCAAAAAAGGACTTTAAGGATTTTCTTCAAATTTTTTATATACCACTTTATGTAGTATCGTAGACGTTTAAAATTGTCTTAAAATTTTAATAAAACACTTCGAATAGTGTCTTGGACATTAAGAATTCTTTATAAATTCCTAATAAGACACATTGGAGTGTCTCAGAATTTTAAATAAGAGACTATACGAAGTATCTCAGAGATTCGAGAATGTCTTGAAATTCCGAATGAGACGCTTCTGCGTGTCTGAAACTTCGAGTAAGACATTTTGCCAAGTGTCCTATAAATGTCTGAATATCTTTGGATTTTCAAAGACACATAGAAAAAAATCACTTTAACAATTAGTGTGTCAAACGTTTAAAAGTGTCTTAGAATTTTCTTAAAACACATTCAAAAGTGTTTTGAACATTTCAAGAATTGTGTTGACATTTGATAGTATCTTAGAATCGTAGATGATACACTTTTAAGTGTCTTAGCATTTCGAACATGACACTTTCAAGTGTCTTAGAATTTCCATTTTTTAGAATTTCGAGTGTCTTGGGCATTCTTGAATATCTTGGAACTTCGAAAAAGACAGTTTAAGAAGTGTCTTATACACTTGAACATTTCTGAGAATTCTGGAAAAGATACTATAAAAAGTATTTTAATTTCAAAATAGACACTTCGGGGATGGTCTTAAATTGTTGCATTTATCACTCAAAGAAGTTACTTAGACGTTTGAAAGTGTCTTAGAATTTCATGAAACACCTTCAAAAGTGTTTTGGACATTGAAAAGTGTCTTCGAATTCCGAATAAGGCATATTGAAATTTCTTAGAATTTCAAATATGACACTTCAAGAAGTATCTTGGATATTCGAAGTCGGGACTATTGATTCTCATGTTTTTCCTTCGGAGAACAATAAAATCGGCCCCCTTTGCCCCTCTCTTGCTACGCCACCGATCTGATATATGAAAAGTTTATTTCGAAACTAGGTTGAAAAGTTTTTTTTTAACGAATTTGCGATATGTCAAATTCCTAAATTTTTTCAATTTTGTATAAAAATTGAATCGTGCAGACATAAAATATCGAGAATAGGGAACTTGACGAAAAAATTCTGTTATATACACGTCAGTTACATAACTGAAAATAAATGACTTGTGTTTTTTTCTTTTATATCTTAATTCTGAACTGTAGGAAATACAGAGGTTTTAAAAAACGAGAGTAGTGCGTGTGACGTCACAATCTATAAAAATTCTTATGATCTTTCTAACCTCTGAGTTTCCAGCAATTTTTTTTTAATTCTTCAGTTCCCATCGAAAGTGTATTTACAAATTTTTTTAAATTCAAGTCCGCAATGTTGATGAATAACTTCTACAAATTTCTATGAAATGCTTTAGTGGATGCTCGGTGTACATCAAAATTTGTCATTTCTACTCTCTTGACGGAAGATGAGTACCAGAGATCGCAAGAACAGGAAATAGAAGGGAAAAGTGGTTGTCCGGTCGTATTAACTTCCACTTTGCAAGGAGACTATCTTCGTGCGCATTCAGGTCCTGTAATGGAATCGGACAACTGAGCGCTTTTCCTGGCAAAAAAAAAAAAAGAAAGTTCTTATAAAATATCAAAGATGAGAAATTCGTTACCAAGTTTAATTACTATAAAACTTTCCTGGATTAAACCAGAATAACTTTATCTCTAAAATATTAAAAACATCTTCTCAATTACTTTTTACTTCATTTTTTTGGATTGTTGAATAATTTAAAATTGAAATGTAAAGTCTAAAATGGCGGAAAATAATTATTATTTGTTTAATTAATAAATAATCATTTCACTAAAAAGAACTAGTTTACGACGTCTTTGATTTAGTAATTTGTGTACTTATTCATTCGTGAAAAATTGTACATAAGTACGATCGGTATTTGAGAACGCGGTCGTGATTCAATTAGCTGTATTAACTGGCGATTTGGGCAAATAGCTCGAGCATTTCGTTGATGGAACTCAGTCTTCCTTTTTATTCACCGCAATTCTTTTGCCGACCCCTTGTCTTCTTTCTTCCAAGTTCGCGATCTCTCTGTCTTTCTATACCAATCCCAGTCAGCATTATATCATCTTGAGGACAAGAAACTGTCGATTTCTCCCTCGCAACTTTCGTTTCTCGAGCCATTTTCACGACACCCCAACGCATATGAATATAAGTGCATTATCATAATAGCTTCAAGTTGCTAGCAGCCATTTTTTCCTGTCATTTCAGGCTCCGGAAACGCAACTTTTGGTACGTCCAATTTTCAACTTTTTTCTCTCAGGAAAGACATGTATTTATATTTATCAATTAATATAAAATATAAGAAAAATAAAAATAATAAATATAGTAATGAAAATAAACAATTAATATACAATAAATACAAAAGAAATATATAAAATACATAATATTGAATTAAAAAAAAATTATAAATAATTGTTATTTTTTATAATAATTTATTGAATAAATTTGAATTTCATTCCTTTTGATAAATGAATTTACTTACATTATTCATTTATTGATAAAATGAAATTTTTCGAAAAATATTTTATAATAATAACTAACAAAGAAATTTATAATATTTTAATAATATAATAAATATTGATTTTATAAAACAATACATATAAAATCAATGTAGTAATAATTATATAATAAACATTCAATAAATGTAGAATGAATATAAAAGAATTATGAGAATAATGAAAATAATAAAAATATTATAAATAACAAAAGTAAAAATAATAATGAAAATAATAATAATAAAAATCAAATATTTGAATAAAATAAATTATTATTATTTTTTATTTTTATTTATTTATCATAATGAAAAAAGTTTACTAAAATACTGAAGATTTCACATTATTTTTGGTCAATCTCAAAAAAAAATTGTAGTGTGATTTGTTAACGTTGTAAACTTTACGTACATCTTTAATTTGTATTTTTCAAATACTTGTTTAGTTTTCATATTGTTTCATTTCTGTCAATGTAAACAAATTCGAAATATAGATGAGATTATAAATTATCTTGACAACCACGTTTATCGAGAAATTAAGATAAATACACTCCCGATGCAAATGGTATGAAAGTCCACTCAAACTACAAAAATATCTTAACCAGATTCTGCGAAAGTGTGCTTATGATTGATAAAATATCTAAATTGATTAGGTCTGATAGATTTATAGTAACAACATTTGGACTAGAAATTGAGTCATTTAAATATTTTGCTGATTGACACTTAAATCAGCTATTTTTCATTCACATTTCTAGGTTACGTTGATGCTGTGAGTAAGATAAGGAAAAATTTGTTGAATATGTTGTAGTTACGAATTTTTGATTTTTTCACGAAATCTTGATGAAGTTGGATCGATGGAAATTAGAATACTACAAAAATGAATTTCGGAAATTCATTCAATTTTTGTATAAATTAAAAAACTACTGATAATGCTGAAACTCGTTTAATAGTTATCAAAACAGTTTCAAACATTTATGTAAGACAGTAAAAAATGCCTGTATAATTACAAAAAAAAAAATGATTATAGCTTCTAAATGAAATAAAAATGAACAACTTTTTATGTTTTGAAAAAAATTTTGACGTCTTTTCATGATTTTTTTTTAAATTTGTGTTAACATTTTATTTGTTTTTAAACTTTTGTCTTTATACGATTTGAATTCTTAGATATTAAGATCATTTCCTGCACATCAATAATTTTTGAAGCGTATATTTTTCATTTATTTTCCATGGTTTGACCTCATTCAAAGTACTACAAGATTCCGAAATTTCTACAGATCCATTAAAAGTAGCATTTGATATATTTACATTATAATCAGAGTCTTAAAGTACCTTGAAAGCATTGGCGGTTTCTCCACGTATTTTTTGTTTAAATGCCTGACTCCCGTAATTCTGTACTCGCGAAACTGCGAAAACCCGTAACAGTATTCAGGTTTTTCCTAAGTTGAACAGGGAATGGAGAAAATTTATAGCTTTCCTCGTCTGCATTTATTCAATTTCAAGTTTCTGAGGAACAGAATCTTTTTCCATTTCAACACTACTTTGTAGTAAATGAAATAAAGTGATTAGTGATATGACATACATAAATAACACGTATGTAGAAATGTGAAAAATTGAAATGTGAGGGAAGCTTAAATTTCATGGTAAATCCAAATTGAAATCGACAAAAAAACTGAATATTATGTATTTAAGTTGGTCAGTTGCAATTTTACTGCATAAAATTCAATTATCGAAAATTATTTTATTACAAAATAATAAAAATAGAAAATATTTGTCGTATTATGTTTCAGAAAATCATATGTGACATCGAAAAAAAAAACTTGTATGTGAAATAGTCTTCAAATTTGTTGAATTTTCGTAAATACCGTAGAAAATTTTGAAAATTTCAAATTGAAATTGAACTACTTTTTTTCGAGTAGTATAATCGCTGTTTTTGTATGTGTTATCTTGAATTTTTTACAAGTCAATTTGTAAGTGATTAAGTTTTTTCCTGGCAAAAAATTGAACATTTTTTTCCAGAAATTTTCATTTGATTTGTTACATTTGTTTGTCAAAGATTCAGTAAAATTAAATCATCGAAAATCCCGTCGCGAGATTCCAGAATTTAAAAACGAAATCGAACTATTATTATTTTTCGATAAGTTCGAAATGATTCAAATCTTTTGAAGTAAATATCAAGCATTTATTTCTGAAGTTGGATTTTTATTCTTTATTTTTGCTAATCCAATTTTTAAAAATGAAAATAGAAAATTGAAAAACTGTTAAATAAAGTTAAAATACAATTTTTTCTAGATTTGAAAAACATTTTTCGTTTCTGTTCTTTATTTTGAATTCCTCAAAAGTAGAAATGTTTTTTGCAATCTCAAAGATTTTTTTAACGAACAATTGACATGCAATTTTTATAAAAAAATGTGCTTAATTTAAATATGAGAAAAGCTTAAATTGCATGGGAAATTCAAATTAAAATTTAAAAAATTGATGTTTTTAAGTTGGTCCGATGCAATTTTACCGCATAAAATTTAGTTATCGATTTTTTTTTACTTACAATCATACATATTTTTCAAATTATGTTTCAGAAAACCATGCATGACATCAAAAAAAAAACTTGTATATGTAAACCCGTCATGAAATTCGTAGAATTTCATTCTTCTCAATAATGCGAGATTTTATTCTTGTCAGAATACCGTTGAAAAATTCAAAAATTTCGAATCGAAATTTCAGTATTTTTTCTTTCGAGTAGTATAATCGCTGTTTTCATATGTGTTACCTTCAATTTTTTACAAGTCAATTTGGAATCGATCAAGTTTTTTGCTGGCAAAAATTGAACATTATTTACTAAAATTTGCATCCGATTCGTTACATTTTTTTGTCAAAGAATACGTGAAATTTCATCATCGGGAATGCCAGAAGGAAAATTCCAGAATTTAGAAACGAAATCAAATTATTGTTATTTATTGATAGGTATATTCATTGTTATTTCCTTATTTTTTGTTAAAAATTGTTTAAGGTCGAAATGATTAAAATTTTGTTCAGTAAAGCATCAAGCATTCATTTCCGGAAGTTGGTTAATTTATTCTTTACTTTTGCTTATCATTGATTCCATACAAATCCAACTTTTCGAAAGTAAAATAGACAATTCACAAATTTAGGAATAAAGTCGAATGACTGTTTGTCCTAAATTTGCAAAATCTTTTTTTATTTTTAATTTCTGCGAGGTGGAAATAGTTTTTAAAATTGCTCAAATTGTTTTTTCGAACAAGTGACAAGCAATTTTGATAGACTGATATCAAATCGTTACACGTGTTTGTCATTAACTTGTACATTTGGGAATCCCGTTAGATAGCTTCGAAAAAAACATGTCGTTTGCATCATTTTTTTCGATTTCGTTGTACTCGTTAATTTCTTTTTTTTTCAACAATTTCAAACGTCCAAATGATTTATAACTTTTTCAGTAAATTATCAAGTACTCTTTGCCGGAAGTTGGTTTTTTATTCTTTACTTTTTCTAATCATTCACTTCATCCAAGTCCAACTATTGAAAATTCAAATTCACAATTAAAAATTCAGTAATGAAGTTAAATGACTGTTTTTTCTACATTTGCAAAATTTTTCTTTATTTTGAATTTCTACAACGTGGAAATATTTTTTACAATTGCTCAGATTATTTCTCATCGAACAATTGTCATGCAATTTTGATAAACTGTTATCGATTCGTTTTGTACATTTGGGAATCCCGGTAGATAGCTTTGAAAAAAACCCATCATTTGCATCATTTTTACGATTGCGTCGTATTTTGTTGGAGATATCGGGTATAAAAAGGGGAGCAGACGCTACGAATTTACTAATTAAATTCTGGCTCAGTACAGTTGTATTGACGAGTGAAAAATCATCTTCGATTACTACGCCACGACGAAAAGTGAGTTTTAGATCTAAAATTTTTGTCTTTTTTGCAATATTGTTGAACCGTTTTCATGAAAAATAGTGTTGACGAAAATTGTGCGCAGCAAACAAAATCGCAAATCTTTTTTGCTTGTGGAGTGAACAAGTTTTCAAAAGAGCGACTGAATAAAATTGCAGTAAACTGTTGCAGTGAACGTAAAGATGTGTGTAGAAGTCGCTTCATCATTGACCAATGTAATAAGGAGAAAAATTGTGAGCAGCAAACAAAATCGCAAATCATTTCTGCTTGTGGAGCGAACAAGTTTTCAAAAGAGGGACTAAATACAATTGCAGTAAACTGTTGCGGTGAACGTAAAGATATGTGTAGAGCTCGCCAAATCATTGACCAATGTAATCAGAAGAAAAATGGTGTTGATAAAAATTGTGCGCAGCAAACAAAATCGCAAATTCTTTTTGCTTGTGGGGATAAAAAGTTTTTAAAAGAGCAACTAAATACAATTGTAATAGACTGTTGCGGTGTACGTAAAGATGTGTGTAGAACTCGTGTCATCATTGAACAATGTAATAAGAAGAAAAATCGTCATTGAGACATGCAAAAAATAAAGAACAAAAATGTAATGCACTGCGATTTCGTGTATCATTGTATTTTTTGATGTAAAGTGCGGAATACACTGAAAATTCATACTGAAATCGATTTGTGTTTTTATTTGTTGCGAAATATACTGAAACTCTAAATTTAAATGAATTTTCACAATCACATGAAATTATTGTGCAAGAATCAATTTTTAATGCCAGAAAACTTGATAATGGTATGAAAATTAATACTACGCATAAATACTACGCAAAAATACTACGCATACATCAATCAATTCTTAAATTCTTGTTTAACTAAACTATTAAAATTACAAACAAATAAAATTTTTCAAAGTTAGATTATATTCTTAATTGTTTTTAAAATTTTGCACCGTATCTGCATGATGAAACATTTTTTTATTTTTTAACATGTAGTATATTACCTGGTTTCTGTAATTTTTCGAAATTCAAAATTTTTTTACGATGTACAAAATTCATTATCATTACCTGAAATTCAACAAATTCGAATTTCATAGAATTTACGACAATCTGGAGAATTATCCCAATGCTTTATTACTTTTTTTTTACTTTAACAATAATATTTTTTGACCTAGCCAGGAGTTGAACCTACATCCTCTCTATTACTAAACCTACCTACTTAATCATTACTCTACTGTACGCGTATACACAAATGAGAAAAAAAGCTCAATTTCATTTTGCAGGGACGGATTCAGGGGGTTGGGTTGGGGGGTCCAGACCCCCCCTCCCGAAAATTTGAGTGTCCTTTAGTTTTTTAAAAAAAAAGTTTAATAATTTCCTGTGATTAAATTTTTCTTCGTATAACAAATATAACAAATCTAAAAATATAAAAAAGTTCACCCCAATTTTCGATTTCCGACAAATCTCTAAAAAAAAGGTCATCA
>JAPYZL010153508.1:0-34311 GCA_030522825.1 Platygaster orseoliae
TATTTACATATCGCCCCTACCTAAATATCGATATCATGATTTATCGGTGAATCAGATATCGATGAAAAAATATCGATATTTGAATACCAAATATCGATAGTCCTAATTATCGATATTATATCGCCCATCCCTAGCGGCCGTGTCCGTGTTTGTCTTGTTCGAAAAAGAGCATCGCTAAAACAAAGACCCAAAATATACAATTGAGCCTATCGCTGTAATGGACGCAAATTGACGTGCAAATTGAATAAACAGCACTCGGAAAATACACGAAAAATACGTTCGAAATTGGAAATCGCGGTGTCTCGTTGGCGGGAAAATCGGGCCCGCGATATAACATGGGCCCAATTTTCGTCAACGATCAATAACACAACATGAAAATATGAATTATCGTTGGAAACCTTACTCGTACCCAAATTGACAAATTTTTCGCAATGGTGTGGGAATCTGAGCAACTCTTGCCCTCACCCGGAAAATATTCGGAAAATTTTTACGATATTTTTAAAAATTTAAGGTATTTATAACCTCTACATTTGTTTACTTGTTTATGATTAACTCTAGTTTTCGCGAATTTGGTGGTTTTGACTGGAGTTCGCGATTTTTAGACTTTTTGACGTTTAATGATTGAATAAGTTTGTTGAAAAGGTATTGTTGTTATTAAAATTTGGAATTTCGACAGTGTTTTGAGTTATGTTTCGGTCAACAAATATTTGTTTGTCTACAGTTTGGAAACTTAGTAGTTTTTTTAAGACAATTGTTTAGTTCGACGATATTGTTTTCGTTAGTGAAATGATTTCCAGTCGAAAATCACTTTGAATTTTTTTTTTCATTTTTTCATTTCAAATATGATGTTTTTACGCACGTAAAATTGTTTATGAAAAATGTGGAAAATTAGTGATTACGATACATATTTAATTTTATAATTTATTATGATATTTTTATATGATATATACATTAATATAATAATAATAAACATGAATTTATAAACAATATTTTTATTTGAAAAAATTTTTCAAATACATATTTTAGCGATTATAGCCAATTTGTTGATGTAATTTGTGTATTTTCAATTAGCCAATTTACACTTTTTGATATATGTAATAAATACATATATATTTATAGATATGTTATTTTTAATAATATTGGTAATTTTAATTATGAATCAATTAAATAAAAATAAGAACATATATAACATCCTATCGAAATATCAATCAAAAAAATAAAATTTAATTGATTAAAAATCAAATATAATTATATTTAAAATAAATGAAATTAGGATTGATAATTATTTGTCAATGACGATGTATGTTTTTGAGATACATATTTATGTATATATATTTTGTAAGTCATTACAAATTTCGTTGATATAAAATCATAAAATGAAATATTTAAAATGTATATAGTCAGATGAAAATGAGGATTTTTTTTATTAAATAGTTACTACTATTCCTTTATTTTAAAATTATTTTCAGGATCGTTATGGAAAAAGAAAAAAAAATTTTTTAGCAGTAGTTTAATCATTTGAGATTTCAGTTGTAATTCATATAATATTTTATTATTTATTTATTCATTTTCTTTTGTTTTGTATCTATATACTTATTTATTGTTTTCAATTTAATAATTTTTCTGAATCTGTATTTATTTGTTTATTTGAAAAAATAATTTATGAAAAATTCGAAAAAATAATTTTTTGAAAGTAATTTAAACATTTGAGATTTCGGTTGTAATTCATATAATATTCTGTTACTTATTTATTCAATTTCTTATGTTTTATAACTATATACTTATTTATTGTTTTTATTTAACGAATTTTTTTAAATCTATATTTATTTATTTATTTTAAAAATTTATTTATGAAAAATTAAAAAAAACAATTTTTCAAAAGTCATTTAAACATTTGCGAATTTAGTTATAATTCATATATTTTATTATATTATCTTTATTCAATTTCTTTTGTTTTATATCTATATACTTATTTCTTGTTTTTATTTTATTTGTTTTTTATATCTTTATTTATTTATTTATTTATAAACTTTACATTTGTTCACTTGTTTTTTATCCACTCTAGTTTTCGCGAATTCAGTGGTTTTTACTGAAAATCACAATTTTTACACTTCTTGCCTTTCGGAGATAAAATAAGTTCATTGAAAATTTATTGTTATTGTTAAACTTTAGAATTTCAGGAGTGTTTTCAGTTATGTTTCTGTGAACAAATATTTGTTTACAGTTTGGTCCTTTAATAACTTTATAGAGAAAATTGTTTAATTGAAAAATACTTTTTTTCGTTTGTGAAATGATTTCCAGTCGAAAATCATATTTATTAGTTTTTTCATTTTGTTGCTGTTTTTTGTTTTTTTCATTCTGTCATTTAAAAATAGTGTTTTTACACACGGAAAATTATTTTTCGAAAAAGGTAGGAAATAAGTTTCATTTTCTGTTAAAACTGTAGTTGTGATATATATATTCATGTTATACTAAAAATTTGTATTATCTTTTATCATTCTTTATTTTATAAAATATTTTTTATATGTTATAATTATTATTTATTAATTTAACATGGAATAACAAAAATAACGTATCTGGTGAAATTTTTATCATTTGAAAAAAATTAAAATTTTGTATTTTATTGATCGTAGCTAATTTTTTGGGCCGATTCATGTTTTTACCAATAAGTACTTATATATACCGATATTTTATTTTTATTGTTCATTTATGATGTACATTTTTTGATTACACATTTATGTATAGATATTTTATAAGTCATCATGAATTTCATTGATTTCATAATCGTAATATGGAATATTCAAAATAAATATTATTGTTAATTAATCAATATATTTTTTACAGAATAGTTATTATAATTCTCTCATTTAATAATTATTGTCAATATCGTTATGAAAATATAGAAAGTGTAGTTATTCAAAAATTGATATATTTTATGATGTAAACTCCATTTTCTTCCATATCATAACTTTTTTTTTCCAAAATAAAACTACTTCTTTTCTAAAACAAAAAATAATATGTATTTAAAACATTTTGATAAATTTGCTTTATAAGATTAAGTTATAAAACTTAACAAAATACTCATATCCTCTTAAATTTCGAAAGGAAGAATTTTGATGATATATGAATTTACATTAAGAGAAATCAAGTTTGCGTTATTTTTGGCAAACATGATTACACAACTTTTTATGCCAATATATCAAAACTGACAATTAGTTTTAAAAGTAGCTATGAATATAATTCATTCATTTCAACCGTGTTCTTCAGGTACTTTGAAGTATAATTTTTTTGTTATGCGTCTTGGTTTGATGATGAACTTTTCTTTTTCAGAATCAAAAATGATTGGAAAAAAAGCAAAAAAAGCAAAGCTATTCGGAAAAAGGACAAGAAAAAAGTAAGAGCATTTTGCAAGAATTTCATAGGGTCGATTTCATAGAAATGAAAAGAAAAAATAAGAAATAAAAAATTTTTCAGTAATGAAAAATCTTTCTAATTTTCTGAATACGGAAAATATGAATTTCAGAAATTAATGAAAAACAAACAATAAATACCAGCAATTTTTTCACTTGGTTAAAATCGACCAATTCTGTTTAAATAACAATATATTGATTAACATTTCAAAAAATGTTCAGAAATTCAGTCGTACAATTTCGCTTCAAGTTTCTATAAAAAGTTAAAAAATTGCGAAAATCTAGGAAATTGTAATCTATTAGATTTAATTTTTCAAATCTGTGGACGTGAAAAATAAAATAAAAATGAGTATTTCAAAATCTATGGTACATTAAAAATGTTTATTATAACTTAATACAGTTTTTCCAAAAAACTTTGTGTGTTCCACAAAAGTTACGTATGAAAATTTAAATTCCTAAAATTTTGAAGGTTGACATTGGCAGTGACATAAATTACACAAGTTCACCCGAAATCGAAGTCTCCACAAATGCGTCCGCTTTCGCCGTCTTTACCAGTGTCAGAAGTTCTGTTTTGGAAAAGCACATCAAAAGCACTGCTGATGTTTATCGCTCGCCCAATTGCAGTTCCCCACCACTGGACCTCAGTGATATGATTGACAGCGACAGTGACGATGAAGATAGAACTTCCACTGTGCAAAATTTACCAAAGGTTTTTGACTTTTTCACAAAAACTAGGAGTATCATCAATAATCATCGAAATCAATATTTTAAAAAAATATTTGGATACTTTCATGTTGATTCAAAGAAATGGTCGAGCAATAAAATTATTTTTTTAATCTTATGTTTTTTCTGAGTTATATTTATTTTGTTTTGTTCCAAAAATGAATGTTTGTCACGTGCATGTGTGATTTCCCAGTAAATAAGTCCTTTGCAGTAAGCATACTATTTTCTCCTTGTGTTTATGAATACTAAATGAATATAATTTTATGAAGTATTTAAAATATTCATATAATTTTTTAAAGGAAAATGAGTTTTATAACTTCGGGACCGTTCATGTAATATGTCACACTTAGTCACAAACACTTAGACTCCCCATAAATGTCACGTCACACTTGTGAAAGGTATGATTTTAAAAAATTATTTAAAATTATTTACAAATATTATAGAGGCATTAAACAATAGTTTTGATGTCTCAAAAATAACAATAATCCTCATTTCAGGAGAATTTTTCTTCAAAGAAATTCTCATTATCAATTATTTAGAATAACATAGAAATTGAAAATTTGAAAAATTTTCATAACCTAGAGATTGAAATTTTTTTAAAATTTTAACGAATAATGAAATTTTTTTTTAAATTTACCAAAAATAACGTAAAACCTTGAAAAAACAAATTCGACGAAGTCCCTAACAAAGAATTTTCTAAACATGTTTATATATTAGCGATTTTGATTCTTATAACAATAAAACATTTTTTATAAGAATTTTATTTTTTATAAGGTTGACCTTGAAAAGTTCAAATAAAAAATTTTTTATAAAAACTAGTGACACTTTTATAAAAGATTTCAAATTTTTTATAAGAAAATAATGAAGCCTCGTACATTTCTTATGAACTGGAATTTTTATGAAAAAATTGTTCATAAACATTTCTACAAGAAAGAAATTTCATAAGAAAAGTTTTTATTACAAGAATCTTAAAAGTTCAACCTTTTTTTAAAACGATGAATTTTATCATCGATGAATGAATGAATTTTTTTTGTCATCAATTTTTAGGGACTTCTCTGTATTCGCGATTTTGAGCTTTTTAATCATTGATGGTATATCTCAGAAAAAAATTTGCGAGTGATTTTTCAACGTTGTTAACTTTGTGAAAATGAGATTGATAAAAAAATTTGAATCTACCAAAATTCTGAAAATCTAAAAAACTTTTGGCCCTGGAGCATTGAGTTCTAGAAATCTAGATAGTTATAGATATACCATAAAATCTTTCAAATTTTACAAACTTTGAAGAAATACCCAAAGTAATGTAATTCTATGAAAGAACTGTTTTCTGAAAAATCTGAGCATGAGCATATGAAGGGTCGGCGGTCGTCAAAACCGGCTAAGTGACATTTCGATAAGGCGGGTTTCTTATGTAAAACACGTAAAAAAGCTGCCTTATTCAAATGTCACTTAGCTGGTTTTGACCGCCGACCCTTCATATATCTACAATCTCTAAAACAACGAATTTCTGAGTATAAAATTATGAAAAGCATATGAAGCAACGAATAAAAGTACTAGAAAACGATGTCTTATGAATACTAAAAAAATAAAACATACAAGATTTTTAATATACTAACAATCATGGAGTAGTAATTTTCCTATAAATCTATAAAAGTACTAAAAATCTATCCAAGTATGGATTATAAAGTACTGAATTGACAAGTTGCATCAATTTTTTTTATTGCTAATATCGTTAGCTTATCAAAAAATATCAGACACGTATTTTTTCTTTTTGTCACATCTCCATTATTGACGAAAACATATCGTTTTGAAAAGTATAACGAAGGCACGTCATTCTTACGATTCTTACTACATATGACGTCATTTGTATGCTCAGTGTATCTAACTATGTGTATGAAATTAAAAAGTCACATATCTTCTAAAAGAATTTTTTTTTGAAGAAAAAACAAATAAGTATTTTTTTTTTTTTCAAAAATAATTCATACGTATGACACTAAATTTTTTTTTACATGCAACTTTTCAATTCCATAAATCTATATACAAATCTCCAAAATACTAGAAATCTGAAAAAATTGTTTGAAAATCTTTTACAGTTTGATTAATACCCAAAAACATGTAGGAAATGCTCAGAAAAAAGAAAATAAGTAAACTTTCTCAAAAATTTATACAACCTCAAACCCTAAAACATTTTTTTCTTGAAATATTTATAAATATATGAAAAAAAGCAATGAAAATGCAAAGAAAACAATGATTATTTAAAAATCAATTAAAATAATCACAATCGTGGAATTTTCAATATTATAGCATAACACTCTAAAAATCTATAGTGCGAAGTATAGACATACTAGAAATCTATAAAAATACCATAAAATACAATAAAATTTCATGAGTAGCATACAGTAAGAAAATTTTACGAAACTATGAACTACTTGAAATCTGTCTATTTATGATTTTCTCGAGTTACAAAATCCAGGAAGTATATATATAAAGGGTGTCCCAAGGTCAGCAAACAGTATTTTGAGATTTTATAGTTTGCGAAATTCTAAGACAAGATTTTCTTTGCCATTTTTGACAAAACTCAAAATCAAAAAATATATACGAGTTTATAATTTCAACATATCAGATTTTTCAGATTTCAAACTCAAATATCTAATATCTTTTTTGATTTTGAGTTTTGTGAAAAATTGTCTTAGAATTTCGCAAACTATAAATCACTGAAATTTTGATTTCTAATTCTAGAGCACCATGTATATTCTCGAAAAACATATTTCAAAATAGTACATTCACAATGAACGAAAAATTTGAAATCACGGTAAAACACTGCTACTAATTTGCAATACGAAAGAAGATAAACGAGTTATAATATGAAAAATATAAAAATGAAATTTGAAATATTATTATGTGCTCAAAATATAAAAAGTTAAAATAATAAAGTTTTTTTTTTGTATATTAAACTTTTGGCAGTTTTCGAGAAGACCTACAATTCCCTGAAAGTTCCAAAAAATATTCATAATTAGAGCATTTCAAAAATTTGTTAGTATTAAAGTAATTTATATAAATTACTCGAAAAAGGTAACAAAAAAGTCACACATTTTTTACTCACTAAAAAAAACCTCGAAATTTTCTCAATCCCACCTATGAAGGAAAATTTTCGCACAAATTTCGTACCACTGTGCACAAACAAGTGAGGTATTTTTCTGTTTCGTACTTCAAATGATGTTGATTTCTACTTTTTATGCTTCGTTGTGAAGAGAATAAAAGTATGTTAAGACTTCTCTTCGATTTTTTCTTATAGATCGTCGGCATAGGTTTAAGAAGCGTATTTACGTTGATCAAAGAGAGCAGAACAATCGAACCCATTTTATGTACAAAGGCCTTGGTTGCTCTGTTAGATGTATTGCAAGGACAGTTACCTGAAGGTTTGAGGTCTGAACCGGAGGATTTCATCGGTACACACATTTTTTAATTATGGTCATTTCATTTTCTTTCTTGATTAAGAAAACGCATCAAGTTTTTATTTTCAAACATTTTTGGTAGATAAACTCTTCTTCATTTTATAGATTAAAGAATTCAGCACTCCTTATTTTTGAAAAAAAAAGGTTCGAAAATAAGATTAATAGAGTAATACTTTTTTAAAACAATTGAAGACTAAAATTCTGATTTGCAATATATAAATCTGAATTTTCTACAACGAAAATTCGCATTGAATCTATTTTCTCAAAGTCAGATTCATCTACATAAAATATATTTTTTATTTTTATGAATTATTTAAGTTGAGAGTTTTGATGTTTTTTCACTTTTCTGTGATTGCAACTTTTTCAGATCCTTTATTCGATCTTTTATTGGATCTCGCCACATCTCACGGTCCGGAATCAACGGTTGCAAATGACGGCAGTCACTTGACAGCGGTTGCTTGCGCTTGCTTGCTCAGTTTAGTCGTCGTGCGAGGTGACACTGGTCGAATTTTAGCTACCATAGCAGCATTGTTGATGTGTCCAAGAGCATTGACTGTTCAAAATATTCAGGTTCGTAAATAATGATGTTCCAAAATTTTTTAAAGTCTTTCTATCAATCCATTCCAAGAATATTAGCTAATCATTAAAGCTAAAATGATATTTTCACCCTCACTTGCATAAATTTTATTTTAAGTTAAAAATACTAAATATTATGAAAAAATCTTATCATGATAAACAATTATTGTCATTATAAATTCTGTTGCAGATGCCATGTGTGTTGATTTCTCTGCAGAGAAGTGTTCAAGCCGTGTTACTTGGTAAACTGACGCGGCCAGACTGGATAACTCACGGGGTTCCTAAAAATTCGAAGGTTTTTATGCGTACGCTTAAACTGCAAAACGACTTAAGTAACTTAGTTTTAAACGGGCGAAGTTTCGTGAGCGATGGGAGGCATTTGTATCTGCACACTAACTGCGGGCTCCTGAAAATTGGAAGTGGCCATGGAGGTACCATCTTCGGCCACGTTTACGTTCACAAAGCTGATTTTTATCCGACCGAAACGGGCTGGCTTGGTTATGCTAATGTGAGTATTTTTATAATTTTTGAATTTTGTGACGTTTTGTGATATTTTGTGATGTTCGCGTATGTAAACGTTCTCGAACAATTACGAATATACCCGAACATTTTCGACGATACCCAAACATTTCCGAATATTTCCGAACATGTCCGAACACTTTCGAAGATACCCGAACTCTTTCAAACATACAATTTCAAACAGTAATTGACAACATTTAAACAATGATTTAACGTTAATCGAAGTTACTTAAATTTGGTGCAAGTAATTTTTGAAACAAAACTTATTCTTTCGAACATTTTTATTTTTTCTCAGAGTTCCTTGTATTTCAAATGCGCGCCGAAGAAAAAATGCGAACTTTTGATTCTGGACTCGGAAACTCTAACAGTCAGAAGAATCGCGGTTTTGGAGGGTCGAGATTGGATGTCCTCCGTGATGTTTTCAGATGGCGATAGTTTAGGAATGATAACTGCTGGAAAAGATGTAAGTTTTTAAGATGAACACAGTGCACCATGAACTTGTACACATTAAACAAATCGAATCCATGAAAAACGCCCAATTCCAGGAGGGTTTTGTCGTACGCACAATCAGTACTTTGACCAATAACGTCACCGTCGCTTCTGAATTGCCCTTGAAACTCGCGAGGAAGTGCGTCGACGTTTTTGGCTACGCGACCTTTGACGAGGAACAATCAGTTCATGTTCTGAGTCCTGGTTGCGACGTCGAAGTCGTGACCGTTGCCGCCGGCAAAGAATTCGGTTTGCTCAAAACAGTCTCGGGGAAATTGTTCTGTACTGGAAAAGGGAGTTGTTTGGGCCTCAAAACCAACACCAGGCCCAACAAATGGTTCGAAGTTACTGTCGGAAAAGGGCTGAGGATCGCACATTTCGCGGTAGGCCACGAAGGCCAACACGCGATTTTTGTTCTCGAAGACGGTTCAGTGTTTTTCGCGGGAGCAGCGAGAAGGGGCGAAGATGGCGAGTCTCGTGAGTAGATTGTTTATTGTTTTTAAGAAAAAAGGATATGAAGTTATGTCTGTTAGGGTGTACTGGGTCGTGGGCATTCTAACTGGAGACCAATTAACCAAGAGCTCTTCCACGACTCTGGAGTGACAGTTTTGGATTTTTCTTAAGTGCGTTTTTTGAGGAGTGGTGTATCTTTGAAGTCGATGGGAAATAGCTTTTGTTTTGCCTGATATCCGAAGAGGATCTGGAGGTTGAAAGAATTGAATGTTAGGGTGTACTACTGTAGCAGATTTTAGTTTCGAGAGTTTTAGTTGAGGATTTGTACTTGGGAAATAGGAAATTCGTTTTTGTAAAAAGCAAATTTAATTATGTTTGAACTTCTAGACTTGTTTCTAGAAAATTGTTAAATAATTTCTAAAGTTATTCTATAATTTACTGTAAAATACTGCATTTTCGAGTAGCTATAATTCCAATAAAGAGTATTTCAAATTTTACGATTTATGGATTGAAAACTCAATCGCGGAATATGGAAATAGTAAAAAATTTCAAATTCTTGATTGAACAGTTCAAGATTTGAAAAAATGTGTCTTTGCATAAAGAAATGTCGATTTTGACTTAAAAACACAAAAATATATCACACTGATGTTTGATTAATAATAAATTGTTTCGTATTTTAAATCTTTATATTGAATTTACTATAAAATGAATGTCTAAAGGAAAGGCAAGAAATACATAATTTTAAATACTTATTCTTTTGGATTGAATTGAAAAATATGAATTTCGAAATAAGGAAAGTTTATGATTTCTATATTTTCCGAATCGTAAATATTTTGTATCAATAAACCAAATCGACAGAATTTTTATAAATTTGGGTTGATAAAGAAATGAATTTTTTTTCGTATTCACTGCAAAGTAAAAGAGTTAAAAAATTGACAAATTAATGGGTGAAAAATAATTTTACGTAGGTTCCGATTCAACCAATAACATATTAAATGTAGGATTCTTAAAGATTTGTGATTTTGATATCCCAGACAAGGAATTCTCAAAATTATAAATTTTCGTTTGTTTTTAGAAAAAACAGAATTTCTACATCATATAGAAGATATGTATTAAAAATTTATTTTAAAATGTACGAATCATCTGAAAATATTACATTACAAAAATCAAGTTGAAACATGTTTTTCTTTTAAATTTATTATACAATATGTAATGAATCCTGGGATATTTTATTTTTAAAAATCATTCAGTTAATATAATCAAAGAAAATGACTTATAAAAAAGGTAAATTTCTATTCAACAATCACTAAATGTCATAATTCATAATCTTGTTGATTTTAACAAAATTCATTAAAAATATAAAAATCACACATTTTTTCGATTTTGAAATGTTCATTTTTGATTATCTAAATCCATGATTGTAATTTTTTTAAGATTCCTCCATTTCCAACTTTTCTTTCTAAATATATGATGAAATTAATGGACTTGAAAATTTCATGAGAGTTAAAATTCGAAACAAGTGATTTAGAATTGATTAGAATTAAAAACTTATCAGCTTGTCAATACGAATTTACCTTCTTGATAATTTTTTTGTTCGATACATAAAATTAGAAGAAAGAATAATTTTTTACTTGTAATTCACTGTTTTCGACCAGCTACATTATATTCCGTATCAATAAACAGATAAAATCTCATTACCCTACTCAAAATTTTTTATTTATTGACTGATGTCATTTAAAATTGAAAATTTATCCATTTTTAATTTTACCAAGTATTTTTTCATATTTGCGAAATTTTATCAGAGAAAGTAGTTACTAAAGTTATATGTCATAATTATTACTATTTTTAACCACCTGAAGTTGTTTTGAAACAATTTGAAAAAAAACGATGAAATCTATCTATCTGTATTTATCATATTAATAATTTATATAATTTATTTTATCTATCATTTTACATATACAATTTATCTATGTATCTGATTATATCTAATGATGAAATATAATTATCTATCTAACAATTACAAAATGATGTACTGAATGATTGGTATAATGATATGATAGTTAGTAAAAACTGACTGAAATAAAAAACGTGATATTTATCGTGAATCATTTTATATTTATATTTATATTTATATGTTGAGAGTGGATCATCGGTAACTTTCAAAAATCATATCAATCATCCACTTCAAATTTAATGCTTTACAAAAAGCTTATTACACATCTCTTTAGCATTGACAAAGAAATTGATACTGCAATCATCAATCACGTAAAAAGATACAATGAATATTTTTTTGTGTGTACATAAAAAGTATACAAGCGCAATGGAATTCTAGTTCTACATAAAATTCTTAAAACATCTTCCATCGATCTCTAGATAAAGTACGAAGACAACCAAAACCAATGAAACCAAAGAAAATGACGAAAGTCGAGGGACAAACGATCGTCGAGGTCGCTTGTAACAACGGTACCACAGCGTTGGTCACGAAGGAAGGTTCACTGCTCATGTTTGGCAAAGACACGATGCACAGTGACAACGTTACTGGTCGTGTGACCGATTTGAAGGACGTTTTTGTCGTTCATGTGTCCTTGGGAAAAGCTCATGCTGCTGTGCTTACGAATAAAGGGCATTTGTACACGTTTGGCATAAATAATAAGGGACAATGTGGTAGGGATTTTACGGCTGTGCACGTACCTACCAAAGAAGCGCCGGTCATGGCGATGGAAACTGGCGCTGGTGAAGATGAGCTTATCGTCACTGAAGATGGTAGGTGAAGTTGAAAAAAAGAAATTAGGAAGAAGGAGTTATTAGGTTGTTTCGGCTTTATGGTTGTTTATTCGCGTTTTTGGTAGATCCTGGAGATCAAGGAGCTGAAGAATGGGAAGAAGCAAGAGCTATGTGTCTTCCAGGACAACATCAGTGGAGGCACAGAGTTTGTATGGTGTGTACAGTGTGCCGAGAATGCACGGGATACAGTATTTCGTGTCTGAGTAGCATTCGGCCAGATCGCAATCCAGGACAGTAAGAAATCTTTCAATATTTATTGTTATTTACAAAGGCGTAAGCAGAAAAGATTTTTAGGAAGAAACTATGTTTCTTTTGGGATTTTGTAATTTTTGATCTTTGATGGTTTTGATGGACCTTTATACATTGGTAATACTTGGAACGAAGCATGAGAAAAAAGAATAATTTGAGATAAAAAAAAAAAAATATAATAATTCCAGGGAATGTGGTTGTGGCGAAGGTGACAGTGGATGTGCAGAATGCGGTTGCTGTCGGATCTGCGCGAGGGAGAATTGCGACAACGGCGGTGGCGGGGACATCGCCATGCTTTGTCCCCCAGGATCTGGCATCCTGAGCGCAGAAGCAATGGAAGGTCTTCTGAGGTTGGAAACCATAATCGAAGGTACGTAATTTTCATATCAAATCCTTCACATAACAGTTACATAATTTTTGCTCGGTTTAAAATTTTGACAGAAAGAGCAGGGAACAATCTTCGAGATTTCATACGAAGACGTTTGGAAGGAAAACGCCAAAGACAAAGACTCATAAAGTCAGGGCCAAGTGTTATTAAGCACGGTATCAAAATGCGGGGTCCAAATATTCAAAGAATAGGTAATTTGGAGTTTTTAGGTTAAGACGGATTTTTCGGATCGTCTTTTTTCTGATGATTTTTCGATCGTGTTGGCGTAGCAGGACCGAGCGTTAGTTTGCAAAAAGGTGCCGAGGGAAAATCACCTCACAGTGTGGCAAGCAATTTAATCGCGGAAGAAGGTGTTGGGGGAAGTGACGCGGAGAGAGGGGAAGCTGCGAGGATAGCTAGTATTCCACCAGCTAGAATACCAGTTGCTAGTGACAGCCCAGTTGTCCAAGTTTCATGTGGCTTGCATCATACTGGTAATTTTTGTTGTTTGTTTCGTGTTTTTTATGTATTATTTTATTATTCCATAGATTCATGGATGTTTGTGTAACTTATGTTTGGTTTTTTTCAAGATTTTGTTATGATAAGTTAGTAAAGTAGGGGAAAAAGTTTTTCTTTTGCTTCCTAAATTAGCACTAAATTAGTAGTGATTTAGTACGTTCCCGCCCATTTGCCCGAAACCACCCGCCCGAATCTACACGCCCGATTGAACTTTTGCCCGAATGGACACTCGCCCGAATCAAGTTTTGAATTTGAATTTGAATAATTTAAATCAATTTAGGACATTAAGTGTAGTTGCTTAATGGATATGACTGATATTTGTTAACAGTGATTCTTGTACAAAATGGAGAAGTGTACACTTTTGGCAGCAACATTTATGGGCAACTTGGAGTTGGTGATATCGCGGCACACGCAGGTCTGATTCTTGTGAAAATATCAGGAATCGCGACTCAAGTTGCTGCTGGTAGTAATCACACAGTTGTTCTCACGTCAAAAGGGGACGTGTTTACCTTCGGAGCGTATCAGGTGAGAGGTTTTTTGATTTTCATTCCGATTTTTGCTTTTATTCAAAGATTTCCTTTGAATATTTTCATTTGTTTAAACTTGCAGTACTTTTAGATTTATTGTAATATTTAGTATTTGTAATATCTAATATTTATTAATTATTATAATATTAATTATTTTATAATTACTATTTCAATTATAGAACATCAAGTTTTAGGAATCTTAATAGCAATCCATAAAAGAACTATAAAATCCTATGAAATTTTATAAATGTTAAAAAATATTAAAATCTATGATGATGATGATGAAATTTTTTTGAAAATCCATGAAATTACGTAAAATACTTGATTGAAATCCCATGAAATTTTACGAATATTGAAAAATACAGAAAAAAATGAAAAGTACTATTAAATATCGATAATAATACTGTTTTTGATTAATTTATTGAAATAATAAATATTTCAAGAACATTAGATTATAGAGCATTAAAGTCTATGAAGCTATACAAATTTTTTTAATACTAGAAATACTAGAAATCCACGAAATACCTGAAATGTTTGCAGATATTATTTTCTAAAAAAAGAAATAAATTTACGATAAATCTATACAATCTCGAATGCTATAGAATCAAACTGTAAAAATTTTAATGAAAATTGAAATAGAATAAACTTCTATTAGAGTTTTAAGAATTATATTGAAAATTGAGAATTCTAAAAATTGAGATGGAAACACAAAATTGAATTATATTTATATATAATTAAAACTAAAAAATAAAAATTTCTGAAAATGAAATTAATTCTGAAAATTTACAAAGAAAGTATAGTATACTATTAAAAAAAATTTTTTAATAGTAAGTTATTTATTGAAATAAAAAAATAAAAATAAAAATAAAAATAAAAATGTACAAAATACTCAGAAAAATGCCTGAAAATCCTGGAAATTGTAAAAATATTTAAAAAGTTTTGAAAATTACTGGAAATCTAATAAGCTTTGGATTCAAGATATCAAACTCTATAAATTCGTACCAAAATCTATGAAAATGTCAGAAATCTACTAAAAAAGCAGAATCTTATAAAAAGTTATGAATATTCAAAAACACGAAAGAATATAAAAATAAAAGTTGTTCATGAAACGCCTTTAATTCATGCATACATAATTTACTCGAATATCTATGACAGTTTGAAAAATTTCGAAAACTTAAAATTCTGGAAATTTATGTAAAAATCGAAAATTATACTTGTTTACAATGGAGCGGTCAAGGAAAATATTTTTACATTACTATCAATAATTTTCCAATTTTTTCCTGGGTATATGTTGATGAATTTTTTTAATTCTTCAAAAGTGGAGATATACTCAAAGATTCCCTTCGAATACTCACATTTTTTTAAACTCGCAGTTCTTTTGGATTTACTGTAGAAAATCAATGACTCATAATTATACTTTTTCAAGTTTTTTATACATTCGATGAAAAATCTACACTGAGAACAGTTTTTTACTTTGGACTTCCGGAAATTAATCCTAAATTCTCTAAGTCAAATTTACGAAAATTGTAAAATATGATACTTATATTAGGTTTCCCAATAAAAAATTGAAATTTTACATGGAAGTTCAAGTTTCTACAAGTACTTGTTATCACAGTTTTTAATGCTTATTATAGTCTGAAACGTCAAAAATTTTTCAAAAATTTTCTTTTATTCTAATTTTATAGAAAGGGCAGTTGGGAATGGACTGGTGGAACAGTCAAGAAGAAGGGAAGAAAGTGGAACAAAGCAACCGAAAATCAGAACGCTCTCAGCCTTGGTATAGTTTCCCAAACCTGGTACCAAATATTGGCTCGAAATGGGGGAGACGAGCCACCTGGGTTGGATGTTCTGGGGACCAAACATACGTCAAAGTTGATGAAATCAATTCCATTAGTCTGACGAGAAGCACTGTGATGGCAAACAAATGTAACATAAGTAAGTTCCCCCTTTTTTCATATATCAAAACATTCATTTTCCTTCACAATATTTATTTAATGTTAAACAAGTTAAAAAAAATATGGAAAATCTTTTTTTTTGCAGTTCTAATTCCTCACCAAAGCGATCACATAAATTCCTTCAAATCCCTCGTGATAAACAAACGCGACGGAAGTTGCAATAGTTTCAGTGGCAATGATCAAGTGGAATTCACACAATCTGCCGCTTGCTTGGACCCGTTGTATAATGTCATTTGGACGTTTAATTCCGCAAACAGCGAAATTCGTTCCTACAACGTGATATCTAGTGAAGTTCGGAACATTCCTGGCTTGGAGTCGTCTATTTTGTGCCCGGAGTTGGCACTTCCGACGATTTCAAGTTGTTTCGTCACTCGGTCCCAAGCAGCTATGCACACACTCGCCTGCCTTGACACGCTGACCCAAGCTCAAGATGAGAAGTTGGTGATTGTTGAGGAAAACGAGTGCAACCAGTCAGTTCACGGGAAAGTTTACAGCAGAGAGGACTTTGCGACAGTCAGTAGATTCGAAAGTGAGTCGAGTTGGAAGCCAAGATTCGTTTTTCTTCGGATCTTTTAAATATAGGAGTTTAGAAACAATAAGGATTGAAAATCTTCTCACATCATGAAAAAAACTCTTCACTTATTTCATTCACCATATTTCCCATCAATTCTTTTTATTTTCCGTCAGTTTTCGTGATTTCCCGTCAATTCTCGTTATAACAATATTACATAAACAATATAAACATTAAAAAGTAAAAAAAGCAAACATAGATCCTATTAATTTCCGTAAATTTTCGTCAATTCCCACTATTTCTCATAAATTTCCTTTGTTTTCCGTGAATTTCCGTCATTTCCCATCAATGCCCGTCAATTCTCGTGATTTCTTGTCAATTCTCATTATAATAATATTACATGAACAATATAAACATTATAAAATTAAAATAACAAACATCAATAATTTCTTTTATTTCGTCATTTTCTGTCAATTTCCGTTATTTACCATCAATTCCCTTCATTTTCCGTCAATTTACGTCAATTCCCGTGATTTCCCGTCAATTCTCATTATAACAATATTGCATACGCAATGTAAACATTATAAAGTAAAAATAGCAAACATCGATTCCTTTTTAATTTTCGTCAATTTCCGTCAATTCCCCTTTTTTATCATAAATTTCCTATATTTCCCGCCAATTTCTGTCATTTCCCATCAATTCCCTCTGTTTCCCGTCATTTTCTGTAAATTTCCGTTATTTTCTATCAATTCCGTCATTTCCCGTCAATTTCCGTTATTTCCCGTCAATTCTCACTATAAAAATATTACATAAACAAAATAAACAATATAAAATTAAGAGTACAAACATCAATTTCTTTTATTTCCTATTATTTTTGGTGAGTTTTCATTAATGCCCGCCAATTCTCATTGTAACAATATTACATAAACAATATAAACAATATAAAATTAAAATAACAAACATCATTTTCTTTTATTTTCCATCGTTTTCTGTCAATTTCCGGTATTTTCCCTACATTTCTATTATAAAATAAATTGCATACACAATAAACATTGTAAAAAAAAATGTTGATTGTTATTTTTATTATGTATACATAAAGAAATTGTTATTTGTTGTTATTTATATTGAATATAAACTATGTATTTCATACTTATAGCTGGTTTTTATCTGAATGAAAAAAAAATGTTTTTCAATAATCTTACTTTATTTTTAATCTAATTCGTTAAACTTTAAAAAAATACATCTAATACCTAATCTCTCATACCTTGAATGAACTTTCTATATACTTTACTTTTCTTTTATTTTTATCAACTTTGAATTAATTATCTATAAAACTTCCTCAGATACATTTCGAATTCATTTATTTATTTTTTGAAAACTTCTTGGCCCTGCAATAATTCATCCAGATTTATTTTTTTTTTTCAAAACTTCTTTTTTTTTCTTTTTTAACAGTGATCATGAATATTCCATTTTCACATTTTTTCAAAACAAAAAAATTTTTTAATAAAACGTAATCAATATCTTTTCATTTTGAAATGGCAAAAAAATATATATATATAAATATATATATATTTGTATTTATATTTATATAATAAATCAATACCACCATCTTTTGAAATTTCGCCAATCAGTTTTATCTTCTTCTCAAATTCTGTATTTTAGTAAATTATAAATATAGTTAAATATATATTGTATAGAGTGTATATGATATATTAATTTATTATATATATAGTAAAGTAATATAATATATAGATACAATATATATTTAACTATATTTATAATTTACTTTAATATTAATTATATCCTACATATAACATTCTATATATCATATTATTTTACTATTATTCTATTTATCATAGTATGTAATACTCCAAAATTTTGAATTTACCATCTGTTACTGAACTAAAATATGAATTTCCTTTTTTTTCTTCTTTTCCAAATTTACAATAAATGAATCCCTCTATTTCTGAAAAAATTACAATTTATAAATACTTTTCACTAATCTTTATGCAAACATTATTTATAATTATTTTTATTATTATTAAACATGAATGTTTACATAGATGGAAATCGTTCAAATCACAAATCTGGCAAAATTGAGAGATTTTAACTCAAACCTTAAACAAACTTTAAACCCTCAATTCAAACTAAATGGGTCATTATTTTTAAATTATAATGGATTTTAAATATAATAATGTAATATTATACAGGGTGATTCAACATGAGCTGAGCACCCGAAAAATTTAGATTCCTTGTAAAATTCTAAGACAATATTTCCTTTGCCACTTTTTACAAAACTCAAAAATAAAAAAAGTTATTCAACTTTGAAATTTAACAATAAATCCGCTTTTTCGACAAATGGGGATGAAAACCACGGACCAAACTCTATTCATATTTTCTTCATTATTTCCCATATCGACAAGTCCTTTGCCACTTTTCGCAAAACTCAAAATCAAAAAAGATATTCGAGTTAGAAGTTTCAACCAATCAGATTTCTTAGATTTTAAACTCCAATATCTTTTTTGATTTTGAGTTTTGCGAAAAGTGGCAAAGGACTTTTCAACTCAGAAAAATATGTAGAAAATTTGGTTAGAGTTTGGTTCCTGGTTTTTATCACCATTTGTTGAAAAAGCGCATTTATTGCTTAAATTTCAAAGTTGAATAACTTGTTTATTTTTGAGTTTTGTAAAAAGTGGCAAAGGAAATATTGTCTTAGAATTTTACAAGGAATCTTAATTTTTCGGGTGCTCAGGTCATGTTGAATCACCTTGTATAATATAATAAATTATAATTGATAAATTCTATAACATAATAGCATTATTTATATTGATTTTCAAATGACAAAAAAATGTATATTTATATAACAAATCAATACCATCATCTATCGAAATTTCGCTAATCAGTTTTATTTTCTTTCCTGTTAGAAAATCAGTGTTTTCGTTTAAATTCTATATTTTAACCAACATTTTGAATTTAACATCTGCTACTAAACCAAAATATGAATTTTCCTTTTTTCTTCTTTTCCAAATTCAGAATAAATGAATCCCTCTATTTATGAAAAAAAAACACAATTTATCAACACTTCTTACTTATCTTCATGCAAACATTAATTATTTTTGTTAGCATCATATTTTATTTGAGTAAATTTTTTAAAAGATAGTGAGATTTGAATTTTTTCTTTAATGAAATGTGTACATACATAGATGGAAATCATTGAAATCACAAATCTCAATATAATATCAATATCTTGAAAATTTAGGTTACGGTGGTGGTTGGGGATACTCGGATCATTCCATAGAAGCTATAAGATTCATGGCAGATACTGATATTTTGCTGGGAGGTTATGGTCTTTTCGGAGGCAGAGGGGAATACAATGCCAAAATCAAGGTATAATTTCCTCTATAATTCTGCGTTATCTTAATTTGTTGTAATGTACCTTTTTTTTATACGTAGGAATAAAATCCTAACAAATCCTTTTCATGTAAACTTGAAATAAACTTTATTGCCTGCTTAAAAAGTTTTTTAACTTATTTAACAAATCTTTGCATTAGCTTTACGATATTGGAATGGATGGAGGAGATCAAGAAAACGATGGCGAACTTTTGGCTGAAACGGATGTGATACCATACGAGTGTGGTTCAAGGCAGAAGTATTCTATTTTATTCGAAGAGCCTATATCGTTGCAAGCCAATCGATGGTATGTCGCTTGGTCCAGAGTCACTGGACCTTCCAGCGATTGTGGATCTGGTGGACAAGGAATGGTCACTGCTGAAGACCAGTAAGTGCATCATTTTTCAGTTGGCAATGCTAATAACTACATTTCTACTTTTTTTATGTTTTCTGGTAGAGTGATTTTTTACTTCAAAACTTCAAAAAGATCGAATAACGGGACTGGAGTGAACGCTGGTCAAATACCTCAGTTGCTGTATCGAATTATAACACCTGAAAATCAAAGTCCCAACAGGCAAAGAGATCAAAACGAACCTGTTTATGTACTGAGAAGGGCTTTTAGCAGAACAGTCACAAAGGTTAGAATGGTTCAAAATAATTTTTTTTATTTATATCAGTATAATGAATCTCTTTTATAAAATTTTTAAGGAGTGTTTCCAATCTCTGATATCTCTTTTACAATGGAGTTGGAACACTTTGAAAGCTGTTTTAGTCGAATCATCTTCTTGTCAATCATCTCAAGTTACTTTGGAAATGGAACGTCTTGTCTACATTAGCAAAGCAAGTTTAAGATTGCTCAAAAAATACGTCAACGAAATATACCCTAATCAAGGTAATCCTGCATCATTTTGAAACATGATTTTCATAATTTCTGAAACGAATATTTCTCGTTTTCCAGTAGTTGGTAAAAAAGTGCCATCTGAATTAGTGGGTTTGGCAGAGTGCATCGGAGACGTACGAGCGCTTTTGCGACAAATTTTATCCGATATAGTTCCTATTAGTACGAAAAGTAAAGGAAAAGCAAAATCGAACAAAAGTGAGTTTCCATTACACAGCAATCACGTTTTATCTTTATTCACATTTTTCCTTACTTCGCAGATTCTGGGACTTTGTGTCAAAAATTTACAAGCTCGATCCTGGATGAATGTCACAGAGCTTTCGTGTCTTGCTTTCACGTTTTTTACCCAACGGCTTATTTGAAGTGGATTGTGCTCTGCGAGTTGCTTTCGGACATAGACAAGGTTAGGTTAGTTTTATTGATGGGCAAGACAGTTTTGAAGAGCGAGGTTTTTTGTTTCCAGGCTAATGGCACATCTTCGAAAAATCGTCTGCTTTCTGCGGTTTTAGCAGCGCTCTGCAATTCTTCCATTCGTTTGCGATGCACGTTCCCTATTTTGAGCAACATCATGGATAGTAGTGACAATATAAGACGCGAACTCAGTCCTTCCGACAATTCAGGCCTGCCAATAATGAACTCGAGTGAAGTTCACAGTTACCCTATTCTCGTCGAACAAATCAGCTACAAATCCCAAATTGAGAGCGCCGGAAAAGAGTCCCTGAATTGGTCGTTTCGCGAGGTTCTCGATAGGCTTCTTGATCTGATTTTGATGCCCGTGAAGCGTAGTTTGTGCAAGGAAAAAAGTCAGTCTTTGCCGGATTTGGTGTTGCATTGCTGTTACTTGTTGGCACGTGTAATCGCTGAACTCGCTGCTCAGTCTAATGGCACCGAAGACGAACTTCAGGCGGCTTATGGGCGAATTTTGTATACGACCTCTTCCAGGTTCACCAGGTATACGCACCAGACACGGCCTTGGAATACAGGAAACGGATCTCCTGATGCTATTTGTTTTTCCGTGGATCGTCCTGGGATCGTAGTAGCTGGAGTTGGCATTTATGGCGGAGCTGGGGTGTATGATTATGAGCTGGAACTTTTGGATGATGTGAGTTGATTTTTGAGGATATTTGGAACGAATTTTGTACATAAAACTGAAACTAGCGAACATGACGAATCATTGCATGTTAATTTTGGAAATTCTGAATATTTATAAAGTTTACAAGATTGACAAATCACAGGGATATTTTTTTCTGATGTTTGTCAAAAATAATGTAAATCCTTGAAAAAACGAATTCAACGAAGAATTTTCTAAACATGTTTATGAACTAAAATTTTTATGCAAAATTAGAGTCAATAATTTTTGATTTTTATTATGTCGCTTTTTACATATTTCTATTTGTTTAAAAAAACTACACACTATTTGCAAAAATAAAAAAATTACGAGTTCTTGTGAATATACATGTTAAGCTCATACCATCATCTACATCGAGTGAACATATCACATTTTTAGGTCAAATATTTCACAAATAGTCAGCAATTTTAAAAAGTTGAATTTTTTCAATTTTGGAACGTTGATTAATCGTAATTCGTAAACTATACATATTTCAAAATAAAAAAAAAAGAAAATGAAAAAACACGTATCGATTAAAAATGCATAAGAACAGGAAAAAAATGTTTTAGACAAAAAAAAATTTTAGTGGCAAAAACTTCGTGGAATGACCCTTATACACTAGTGATTTTGATTTTTATAAGATTTCTATTTCTCATAAGGTCGACTTTAAAAAATTCAAATAAGAAAAAATTATCTATACAAACCAGTGACACTTTTATGAGAAATTTTAAATTTTTTATAAGAAAATATTGAAGCCTCGTAGATTTTTTTTGAACTGGAATTTTTATGAAAAAAATTTTTCAAAAAAGTTTCTATTACATAATCTTAAAAGTTCGACCTTTTTTTAAAATGACGAATTTCATTGTTGATGATTTAATGAACTTTTTTTTGTTTTTAGGTTTTATATCATTGATGGTAAAACTCAGGAAAAAAATTCTCGTGTGATTATTCAACGTTGTAAACTTTGTGAACATATATTCTGAAGTTAAAAATCGTAAAATACGAAAACTTGGCACTTCTGAATAGTAAAATTACCAATCTTCAGGGCTGGATTTAGGAATTTGGCACATTTTCTGAAAAATTTACATAAATCGCAAAATAGGGAAAATGTAGAACAATCGTAAAGTGGTCAAAATTTAGAAATTAATGTCCCTAAAGTTCCTAACCTTTAAAAATAAACAAAAAAATAAAAAAAAATTATCTATCATTCCTAGTTATAGAATTAAAACATAATTATTGATAATAAACAAAGATTATTGACTGTTTTTCATTATTTTTAATTTCAATCATGGGTGGATAAAAAAATTTTTTTTTTCGTTTTCGTTTATTTCATAAATGTTTAAAATTTCAGGGAAATGGAAATTCAGGTGTTCTGTGAAACTTAGTAAATTCAAAATTTTAGTTATTGAAACATTTGAGTCGATTTTGTTAATCCATCATAATTTCATAAATTTTTTTCACTCTGAAAATCATGTGAATCATTATAATTTTGCAATTTCTCAGAAGACTGACATTCTGAAAATTCACTAAATTTTAGAAAATTCAAATATTGAGGCAAACTTAAAAATTGTAGAAATGTACGAGAAATGACGAGAAAAATTGTAAAAGTTGTCAGTTATTTCAAAATTTCAGAGATTGAAGATATTTTTATATTGTAAAAATTTATTTATTTTTAGAAATATAATTCATAATTTTCAATGATTACTAAGACTCGGAAAATTTGTCACATTCAGAACATTTACAAGTTATAAAATTGGAGGATTTATGGAAATTTTGAGCTTTCTGAAAATGTGCAACAAAAAAAAAAATAGTCGACAGAATGTATTGATAAGTATATACAAATCTAGAAATCATGAAAATAAAGATGTTTCGACAATTTCAGCAATTTTACTCTGAAAATTTCAGTTATTCCGAACATGGCGTCAAAATTTGAATCTTTTAATAAAAATTTCCTAATAAAATTTCTTTCCTGTAGAAATGTTTACAAAAAATTTTTTTCATCAAAATTTCAGTTCACAAGAAATGTACAAGACTTCAATATTTTCTTATAAAAAATTTGAAATTTCTCATAAAATCGTCACTGATTTTTATGAAAAGATTTTTTTTATTCGAATTTTTTAAGGTTGACCTTATAAGAAATCTAATTCTTATAAGTAATTTCTAATTGTTGTAAGAATTTTGCAATTTTTTATAAGAATTTCTTGTTAGGGGCTTCGTCAAATTTGTTTTTTCAAGGTTTGACATTATTTTTTGTAAATCTTTAAAAAAATTTCGTGTGATTTGCCAATGTTGTAAATTTTATGAACATATTATGTATATTAAAATTTAGAAATTATTAAAAAAAAGATGTTTCGACAATTTCAAAAAATTTAAGTTATTCCGTACATTCCGTCAAAATTTGAAAAATGTCGAAAATTCTTGATATTTTGCCCTTTTTTTATATGGACCTCAAAATCAAATTTCTTATCCAGTAGAATTAGTTAATCTCACTTAAATAATCGCGTGGAGCGCGAAAGGGTTTCTAATAACGTATTATAAAATTCCAGTTTTCATTCACCATAATCAGTCAGAAGATTTACTTATTATAAATCAACTTGTCATTTGTTGCAATGTTATGATGAATCAATAACTTATTATTAAATGTTTACATCTCTGCTCAATTTTAGATTCTAGCAGTTAAAACAAATATCGAAATTTTTCTCAAAAATTTTCCGCTTTAAGAAATCTTTCCGATCCACTGAATTAAAAAAAAATTTTTTTCTTCAAATTTTTCCGATTGGCCACTGAACGACAAAATTTCTGTTCGTACTTTCAGTTGAACAACACTGGCAATGATCCAACCCAAACTCAAAGATGGAGTAGTTTGAATTTCACGAGAGGCTCTTTTGGCCCAGACGACTGTGTCAATGACATAGTTGAACTGAAATTCGAAAAACCCTCCCCCATCAAAGAAAACGTGAGATACGGGATCCGATTGAGAAATCGCGGAGAAAGGACCAACAATGGAGACGGTGGATTAAGCTCTGTCAAAGGACCAGACGGGACGACTTTCACTTTTTCTGCTTGCGCTTTGAGTTTTAATGGTACGTACTTCAATCGCACTATTAGTCACTTTAGTTTCAGAAGTTTGAAAAGTTCGATGCAGATTATTTGCATTTACATACACTATCGATTCGTTTATTTAGGGACGACACAAACGAGAGGACAGATTCCACACATTCTGTACTACTCGAACCCTCTGGAACCGGAAGGTGAAAATCCAAGTAAAGCGATGCCAGAAATGCAAGCGAGGAAGTGCACCTTATCAATGACAACAACAATCATCCAGCGAGCAAACGAAATTCTCGTGCTTGCAAGGGAAAAAGCGGAAGACGTCATAGCTACTGACGTTCTGGGGAACGCGGCTTTCGTCACGACTCTGCTGCCTTTACTCATGTCTTATATCACTCCTCTGGCAACTTTCGATCCGAGGGCAAGTTTTTTGTGTCAATAACAAACAAGGTTTTTTCGGAAATCGAAATTATGTTCACTTGGAATATTTTTTGCTTTCTTTTTACAGAGCGGGGTGCAAGTTTTGACGCTGATACAAGAAATGCTTCCCCACGTGACTGCCCTGAATTTACTCTCGTCCATGGGAATGTCTCAAGTGTCGCAGGACAGCGAGGCACAAATGCACTTTGCAACTCCCGTGACGACGAGCCACAATTATACGTGGGTGGAAAGCGATCATCCGTACAAACCCGCCACCGTTTCTCACTACAGGGTCACATTTCCAGAGTCGGTTAAGTGGCTCACGGTGGAATTCACGCCAGAATGCGGCACTTCGCAGCCCGAGGATTACCTTCAAATTTATGTCCCCAACAAAGCTGCTACCTTGGCCAGGTAGATTGATCAATTTTTCATTTCAGAAAGTTTCTCTGTTTATGGATTCGAGTAAAAAAGAGATAAAAATAAGGTACATGATAAGTGAAGGAACAATGTTGATTTTATTATTGTTTCAAGAAAGTTTGTTTCAGAAAGACTTACAGTACCTTATTTACCTAACCTAACCTAACGTCAAGCAACATTTGGCAACGTTAAAGCATAAAGAAGCAGCAAGAAAACAGAAAAAAAGCAGCCAATCATTAATTTCTATGTACGAACGTTCACCGATAAATACCTTCAATTTGGATTTGTGTCAATGTTTGATAAAAGCAAATATAGTTATAAAAAAACTGCGAAATCCGAGCTTTGTCAAATTTTTGGAGAAATATATATATAAATTGCTCTATTCCTAGCAAAACTACATTACGTGAAAAATACGTTCCAATAATCTACAATGAATGCCTCGAGACTCTACGAAAGAAAGCAAATGATAAATTCATATCGACGTCAATGGGTCAAACAACGGACGCAGAGCAACGTTTAATAACAAATTTTGTTTTCGGAATTTTGAATAATGATGAAACTTTACCGTGCATATCAATGGGCATATATCAGTGATTTTAACTTAATTTTTGGCTTGTGTATTAACAACAAAACCATTTCAAGAAAATGAATAATTTATCGAATCAGCTATTATTTACGTTTTCAGAAATGTTGGTAGCCTTTGCTTGGAGGAAAATCCAATTTATCTGCCAGTCATGCCAAAACTGAGTAACGTGCAGAGTCAATGGCCGCAGAATGCTGTTGTTTTACCAGGTAAACAAAAAGTTTCATCGGAGACATAAAATATAACATTGTGGATTTTTGACATAAGGGTCTGAAAAATGATAACGTAATTTTCTGTTTCAAGGAAACGAAGTGATTTTTTCATTGGAAACAGCGTCGGATTACATGAAAGACAAAAAATCCATAACCTATGGTTTTAAGTGTCTTGTTATTGGCTACGACTGGATCACTCCTCGAAATGGTTTGAAAAACTTGGAAATGGAGTTAGCTTTTCTCGGAGGAGCTTGTGCAGCGAGTCTCATGAAGAAAAATCTCACCCTGCCACCAGTGTCAAGTATGTACTGTATTGTCATGTTATAGTTATTTACAGCTTAGAAACTCTGATTGGCGATTGGAATTGTTTATTGGAAAGTGTACATTAAGTTTTTTATAAGAAAGTTGTGAGATGACCA
This sequence comes from Platygaster orseoliae, assembly GCA_030522825.1. NCBI lineage: Eukaryota > Metazoa > Arthropoda > Insecta > Hymenoptera > Platygastridae > Platygaster > Platygaster orseoliae. Next base: position 27,033 of record JAPYZL010153508.1, read on the forward strand.
AATGAACGTTTTTTGAATAGAAAATCAAATTTTGAAGTTTTTGAAAATTTTATGGAAAGTCGAGGATTGATGCATGGTTTCGTTTCTCGTAAAAAATTTCAGAAAATTTAGAAGGTTTTTCATGAAAATCGTGGTTTTAGGCATTGAAGTTATCTATAAAACTCAGAGAAATAAATAAATTTCTTCTGACTGTTATGTTGTTCAATATTCAAGTAGAAATTTATGAAAATGTACAAATTTTTTGTTCATAAACCGAATGGATGATATGAAATAGCCCATTCGTTCAAATGAACCACGTCAATATTTTAGGGATGGGTAGAGAAATCCCGAAAATGTCAGGAAATCCCGAAAAAACCTAGAAATCTCGAAAAATCTAAGGAATCATTGAAAAGTTCGAAAAATTTGAGTAATCACGAGAATTTCAAGGATACCGATAATTTTGAGAATCTTGAGAAGTTTGGGAATCTAGAGAATTCAGAACACTCTAAAAAGTTTATCTCATTTTAAGGTGCAACAAAATTAAGGGACGATTTGAAATTCAAATGGTATCTTGAATTCAGTCAATTTTTAAGTTTATTTTCAAGCAATCAAGTCTTGAATCAAGAGTATGTGCCTTGAATCAAGAATGATTTCTCAAATTATATTGCATTTTTTTTATTCAAGACTTGCCTGCTTGGAATTAATTGTAAACATGCACTAAATTTAAGATAATGTTTTAATTTCAAGACATGCCTTGATTTTGTTGCATCTTAAAATAAGATTCGATTTTCATAGTGAAATTTCGAAAAATCTATTAATTCCAATTTATAATTTACATTCATTTATTTTAAATTAATTTTTAATTTTTTCGGAAAATTCAAATTAAATTAATTTAAATTATTATATCGATTAAAAGTAAATTTTAAAATCATATTAAAATTATTTCTTTACTAATATGGTAAAGTTTTTTTTTTGAAATGAATTATCTAACCTAACCTAACTTAACCAACATAACACAACGCATGTCAAGACACTTTGTAAGACACATGTTAAGGAATGTAAGACACTTTGTAAGACACTGGTTAAAACGCAAGTCAAGGCACTTTGTAAGACACATGTTAAGTCACTATTAAAGACACAGTTAAGACAGTGTTCAAGACAGTTGTAAGACACTGTTAAGACAATTTTCAAGACAGTTGTAAGATACTGTTGAGATAGTGTTCAAGACAGTTGTAAGATACTGTTGAGATAGTGTTCAAGACAGTTGTAAGATACTGTTTAAGATACTGTGTAAGACACATGCTAAGTATCGTAAGACACTGCTTAAGACACATGTCAAGACACTTCGTAAGACACATGTTAAAACACTATTAAAATACTGTTAGGACAGTGTTCAAGACAGTTGTAAGACACTGTTAAGACATTGATTTATATTAGTTCAATCATTTATGGAAATCCTGAAGAGGGCCCGATATAGAGGCTGAAGTATTGATTAAAAAGATAATTAAAACAATGATTCAGCTTTGAGTGATCAATTTTTTGCTTACTAACTGTTAAGACAGTTTTAAAACAGTTGTAAGATACTATTAAGATAGTGTTCAAGACAGTTGTAAGATAATGTTCAAGATACTTTGTAAGACGCATGCCAAGGATCGCAAGACACTGCTTAAAACACATGTCAAGACACTTTGTAAGACACATGTTAAAGCACTATTTAAGACAAGACAGTTGTAAGACACTGTTAAGACAGTTTTCAAGACAGTTGTAAAATACTATTAAGATAGTGTTCAAGACAGTTGTAAGACACTGTTAAGACAGTTGTAAGATACTGTTCAAGATACTTTGTATGGCACATGTCAAGGATCGTAAAACACTGCTTAAGACACATGTTAAGGTACTATTTAAGACACTGTTAGGACAGTGTTCAAGACAGTTATAAGACACTGTTCAAAACACTTTGCAAGTTTGGTTTGTAATTAAAATAAATTTGTGTTCAAAATAAGAAATAGGATTTTCGAAAATGTACAGATTTTTGGAGAAAGAACTACCGAAAAATTTACGTAACACAAGAATTTGGCACGCTGTACAATTTCAGGAATACTTTAAAATTCGGGAAACTCGAAAATTCCGAGAAAACCCGAAAAGTCGGGATTCCGCACACCCCTACAATATTTACATTAGTGAAGATTTTACTGTTTCGAATCAAAAGACTAAATTGCCTTAGTTCAGATCGTGGAAAAAAAAACGAAAACGATGGGAAATCCATGACGTTCTCGAGTGAATAGTAATCTTTATGAAAGAGCGTTATGAAATCGGATCCTCAAATTCCTTGTAATACGAGACTCTTTGTAGTGGAAGAAGTCGAAGAGGATCTGGAGTCGGCACAGGAAACGGCAAAGAGGATTTTCTCCGTTCATTCGGCCCTGCTTGGACGCGGATTCGCCATTTCTGCGCCGCCGACGGTGTCCCAGGCTCTCGACGGTGTGCTCCCCTACAGGTGAGTAATTTGCTGACTATCATTGATTTATATATCGATGCTCGGGTCGCGTTTTGAACATTTCAGGGCGAATCGCAACATCACAGTTGCTTTTAAAACAGCTTTAGAGAATTTCGCAAATTTTTTGCGAAGTCACCGAAAATTCTCTGGAAAAGTGAATCAATTGATTCTTAATTATGTGTGATTTTCACACATGAAGTCGTTTATGAATTTTTCCGTACGCTGCCTCCCCCCCCCCCCCTTTGAATTCATGCGGAAAATAATCAATTCAGAAACATAGTGTTCGCGATTCAGATAATTTTTTATGTAAAATTATAGAGTAGTGCGGAAATTGTAGGTTTTGGAAGTTGTAAATTTTTTAGGGATATGTGTATCTAATGTCAGGTAATGGAAGGATATTTATTTGAAAATTCAAGGGCAATTTTATCATTCGCATGTTTCCTTCAGTTTTTTCTTGTGTCATGCAAAATTACCTTACGTGATCAAGTAAACGAGCAATTATTAGCCATTTCGTGGTACTACTTGAAACGGTTTTTTTAGCGGACAAAAAAATAAGATGGAAGCCTAGTACAAATAATGAGTATGATCTTGAATAATTTTCCTTGATTATTTACATCGATTGAAAATTGATGAAATATTTTGCATTTAAACTTTAATTTACACGTTAAAAAATTTTAATAAACAGTTTGGCTTATAGATAAAAATACATTTTTGGTGAAATTCACATGCGAGTTATGCAACTGTTTTTATGGAAATTAATTAAGGATTTATACATTTTTTTTATGGATGAGTGAAAATTGGAAAGGTGCAAAGAGTCATTTTTAATGAGTTTCATTTTTTATGAAGTTTAATGAGTTTATGGATCTCACCTGTAAGGCACGTAGCACCTGTTACACAGGTCTGTAGTCAGAAATTTTTACGAAGATACTAGCAGGTTAAAAGCAAAAAAAAACTTTCTATATCATGTTACATTATAATTTTTTTTGCTTCGAAGCAATTATAAATTTCGGAAAATCTTACACCTTTAAAAAAAACTTTTCAGCAATTTACGTTGAACATTTGAAGTTTTTCATTCAAAAAATTAAAAAATACAGTGCATTGACGAATTTTCTGGAATTCTGAATGATTTTTCAAAGTTTTGCAAGGATAGAGAATTGTTTATATATTTCAAAAGTAGGAATGCATTGGTTTTTATTGAACTTTTCATAGATTTTTTAGAGGTTATCAATGGAGTTATTGAAGTTCTAATTTTTCTTGAAACAATTAATTTTTCGTATGTTAAGAAACTTTTCGCAGTTTCGATAAATTTCTTATAATTTTTTTTCATTTCTTTGATATTCGTAGAATTTTACAGCGTTTTACAAGATTTTAGAAAAGAAACATAAAAGAACTAAAGGAATTTTTAAAAAGTTTATGAATTATTTCATGGAGACTTTTGATCTGATTTTTTATCATAATTATAAAGTCTACATTAATATAGTTCATCACAATTCTTTTCAAAATTCTTGACAATTTTTATGATTGTTGGAGTTTTTGAGTTCTGGCAATTATAAGTCATTCGAAATTTTTGTATTATTTTGAAGTATATCCTGTTAATTTTAATTTTAATTAATTTAATAATTAATTAATTTAATAAATAAATAAATATTTAATTAATTAATTAATTAATTAATTAATTAATTAATTAATAATTAATTTTAATTAATTTAATTTTAATTTTAATTCCATTCTTTATTATTATTTAAGGTGAATCAACAATTTTCTCAAGTTTTGGAAAATCTGTAAAACTTTTCGATTGTGAAAATATTCTCTTAACTACAAAGTTGTTTAAAAGCTTCGTATTTGTCTCAATTTTTATAGGAATGTCTAATCACACCGAATAGAAATCTGTAATGAATTTTGTTGAATTCTTATAATGCAGTTTCTAAATTTTTTTTAGTTGAAATAAATTTACAAGGTATCTTGAGAAACTCTCGAAAGTTAAAAATTTTTTGCTTTTTTTTAATTTTTTTCTAATCTAGGGATTTTCGAAACACTTTAAAGGAATTTTGAAGCAAAAGAACAAATTTCCATTTTTCATAACATTGAGCATAAATAAATACTTCTTTATGCTTAACAAATAATATTGAAAAATACTCAAAATTTTCATAATTATTTCATCGTTCACTTTTTGAATGAGTTCAAAATTGTTTATTACTTATAATTTAGTTAGAAAATATAAATCACCAAAATTTTAAAAAATGGTGGAAAAATTTGTATATTTCTAGATTTTGAATACTATATCTAGTCTTATGTATGAAAGTTCAAATGAATTTACAAATATTAGTTTTCTTTTTATTATTTTCTATAATTCATTACTTTTTTTTGCGAAAATTTTACAATGTAAGGAAAATTTAAAATTTAAATTCTAGTAATTCGACGTATATTGAATTTGAAAAAACTACATCAATCATTTTCATCTTAAAAACTACTTCCAACAAACCAAATTTGATGAACTTCAATTAACTTTAAAATATGATTATAATATTATTATTAACTTTTCTTTTAAGAAACCAAAAATATTTCTAACAAAGTACTTTTTCTCAAAAATCTATTTTTATTTTACGAGATATTTTTCCTTTATAAAATTTTCCATTAATCCAAATCATATTCAAAAATTTTCATCTCAGAAACCAGAAACATTCTTAAATTGCGTTGCATTTTTCAATAACGTGACGTTTTGTGATATTTTGTAATATTGTTATGTTTTGTAACATTTTATAATATTGTGATGTTGCGTTATATTTTGTGATATTGTGATGTTTGTGACATTTTGTGATATTGTTTGAGCGATATTGTGATATTTCAAATTTTGTGATATTGTTTGAGTGATATTGTGATGTTTTATGACATTTTGTAATATTGTTATATTTCGTGATATTTAGTGATATCGTGATGTTTGTGACATTTTGTGATATTGTTTGAGCGATATTGTGATTTTTTGTGATATTTAGTTATACTGTAGTGTTTTATATTATTAAGTGATATTGTGATGTTTTGTGATATTCGTGTATGTTCGGAATTTTTTCAATAAGGCCTATCTAAGAAATAAACACCAATTGATTCAAGTTTATTAATTTTACCAAATTTTTCCCTTAGATTCTCATTCTGACCAAGTGCAATATAAATTTTTCAATTCCTTTATTGTCAATTTCTGAAAATAGAAACTTCTGAGCATCATCAATTATCTACAGTTATTTATACAGAGTTCGATTCTGCAACTGAAGCAAACAATAGTATCGACGACGTGCAATCATCATACACAGTATACAATTTGTCGTTTCGCATGCGATTCATATGCAGTCGATCGAAACAACCTTTTTTACATCACACGTTCTGACTGTGTTGCAATTATGTAACGAAGGAAAACAGCCACAACGCATCGGAAAAATGACAACTCGTACGAGGAAGTCGCGTTTCGAATGCGAAATTCATGAAGCCGTTCGAGCGTCCGTTTCTCCGTGACAATCATATTCACAAAACAATTCATTCGCACGGATTATGCAAGTAACGTGACACCCAGATATTTTCAAAGCAGTTTTTTAATAACTACGATGAAAACAGGTCAACTAGAATTTTTTTCATTTATTCTTGTTAAACTTTGTTGTTCAATGAGCAATTTCTTTTGAGATAAAAGAATAAGGGAATTCTTTATAAAATGCAATATTTTATATTGCTTCTTGTCAGTTTATTTTTTTTTTTTTTTTTTTTTTTTTTTTTTTTTTTTTTTTTTTTTTTTTTTTTTTTTATTTTTTTTTTTTTATTTTTTTTTTTTTTTTTATTATTTTTTATGGTCATATTTTGATAAAATTACTATTTGGAATGGTAGCTAGAACTATGAGCTATCAATGGTTATAATTGAAAGAAAAATATTTTTGTAACAGAAAAATTCAGAATTCAAAAGAAAAAAAAAATAAGAAATAGATTTTAAAGTAGAAAAGAAAAATTGAAATGCATTTTTAGTATAGAGATCTTTAAATCATTTTTAATTTTAATACTCTTTTTCAATTAGTTCCATTTTCGCATAAAATAATAAATTTGTCTTTGACTTTGTGTTAATTTCAAATGACAAAATACAAAATAGTTAAAATTAAGTTTGCATCTGTCGAATTTAGCTATGATGACATTCTTTGTATTTGAATGAATTTAAATTCATAAATTATAATTTTTGAAAACACCTCGTACTGCATTATTGAGTCAAATATTTACTTCAGCATTATTCTTCTTTTCAAAATAAACATATTTCTCATTTTTCGTAATTTCTTGGATTGTTATTGCAAAACGTCACTTTTTTTTATGGTCATATTTTTACCAATTTTAATATAAGTTTATGCTACTTCTGAGTAGTTTAAAAGATTACTACTTGGAATAGTAGCTACAACTATGAGCTATCAATGGTTTAAAAAAAAAAAAAAATATGTTCGTAACAGAAATTCAGAATTTAAAAGAAAAAAATTTAAAGTGGTTAAAAAAGGAATATCTGCATTAGTGATTTCGAAATAGATATTTATGCTACAAGGGAGAAAGAGGATGACTTCAACGAGTGCGAAGTTGGGCACGAGCGGTAACGAGTGCCCAAACGCACGAGTTGGAATCATCTTCTTTCTCTCATGTAACATACAATATTTTTTCCCGTGCGTGTACAAAAAAATGGCCACTTTTTTTACGTGGAACGTGGGAGGAAAATACACTTTTTTGGGGAAACTACAACATGTAATTTTTGACGCGACTTGGTTACTGTTGTGACAATTTGACAAAACAAAA
>JAPYZL010153529.1:0-13595 GCA_030522825.1 Platygaster orseoliae
GCTCTGCAAGACCCCCCACTCCAAGGATTTTTACCAGATGTCCTAATGTAACACCGACTTCCCAGAATGACGCGAGAAACGGAATTTCGTTGCGTAAATATTATTATTATGATATTTACCATGTGCAGAAAACGATGCATGTTTGCTGTTTTCGTGTCGACGATTATGTTCCGAATTTCTTTATTTTTGATTTCGGAAAGGACTCGTTTGTACGAACTAGGATCTGATTTCCGCAAGTGTACTTCGATATTTTGTGATTTATGGGACCTTAAGAGATTCCGGAGTTTCATTATTCCTGAAAAAGTTAATTATTTTATTTACGTGAATGATAAATAAACCTTTAGAACGTTGTTTTTGTTTCGCAAAATAATAACGATGAAAAGGCAGGAAACAAAGATGGAAATTTATTGGAATAAGTAAGCACTTATCGAGTATGTGGTCAGAGAAAGGGAAAGCTTAAGGGGCTTCAGCTTCTCAGTTATTTTTATTGATTGAATAAAGACTATAAAAAGTATTGTGAAAAGTTTCACCGCTTTGCTAATTACGCTTTTGGATTCACTTTTGATGAAAAATTATGGTATTATTTTGAAACTTATTCAAAACAAATTATACAGTAGTTTATATGTTTATAATGTTTGTATACCGATAAAACACTTAAAAATTCTTAAAAATTAGGTTTCCTCTGTATTAAAAATAGGAATTATGTCTTCGATAATTTCATACAATAATCAGAAGCTTAGGAAAAATTTTTGAAAATGTATAATAATCATCACATTTAGATATAATTTATTTGAATTATCGGCATATCTTCGTAGAAAAACGAAAATATCAAAAAAAGAAAAATAATAAACAATTCATATTTCTTAAAGCTTTGTTAAGCATATGCACTTTAATACGCTAAAGTAATTTTATCTAGTTTCAACCCGGCTAAAATATTCCTTTTTCGGGAATCTCCTTATCGAGAAAAAGTCTTCGATTAAATGGACAGAAACCCGTAAATAGCGACGATCCGATGAAATCAATACCTTCGACGCAACGCCTAAGTAATCAAGGTATCATCTCAATTTGTGGGTCTTCACAGAGCCCGATCTGGTTCGTTTCCTTTACTTTCAACTTTTGAGAAGCAAGCTTAGAGATAGTCTAAAACTCTTTTTTATTGTAAAAATAACAAAAGTTTCAAGAGCATTTTCTATCGTAAAAAAAGTTTGCCTATTTTTGGCAACAACACCTTCCACTTGAAAATATTTCATGCATTTTCCTGAAGCGTATTTTCTCATTATTTGTTTATAATTCAACGGGTGAATTGTTGTAAATCGAGTTACAAGCTCGTTGTTTGCTTTCTGTATTAAAACATAGTAGTTCTTAATACAACAATCAGTTATATTAACTTACATGAATAATCGCGGCGCTTTGAAACATTGACAATGATGTTGTGGAAACTTTGTAGAAGATTCATTGGATGGAAGAAATGTTTTATATGTGAATTGAGAGAATAATTAATATAATCGATTAGATGAACTTTTGTACGTTTAATCAGGAGAGAGTGAAAGAAAGAAAGCTCCGTAAGCTAGCGTCACGAAGTTGGTTCTAATAAAGTTCATTAGTGATTCATGTGGCGTAAAAGACAGGTTGAATCGAGTGTTTGAGCTGTGTAATTTCACAAGGTGTTCCGTCTCAAAGGAAATGCTTAGTTTGTTACGTGTTCTTGGTTTGTAAAATAAGTTTCTGGAAAAAAGTAAATGTTAACAAATATTTCACTATTAGATAGCACATTTTCTATGAATTGTTAAATATGTGATCCTGAGTAAAGATATATTTTCCAAAGAATTGTTATACTCATGAGTGAGTATGCATTTTAAAAATAAATAAATCTATGCAATGAAAAAAAATTTTTTTTGTCAATTGCTGGTTGAAACATATTGCATAAAATTCTACAGTCTTTATAAGCATGAGAACAATTATAATTTTGAACAGTTGTTCCCTAGAAAGTTTTGTCATTCAAATATCTATTCTTTTTAAAAGTTAGAAAGCTTTTTCTATTGTCACGTTTTGGGATATGAATATTATATAAAATGGCACATAATTTAATTGAAGCAATTACTTCGTTCGAGTAAGTTTTAATGATGTGAAAGTATTGAAGTGCGCTTCAAAAGGCAGTTGAATCCAGGACGTTTTGCCATTACATTCTCGAATAAACTTTGCACCTGAAAGTTTCTAAGTATGATTGTACAACATTTATGTTTTCGACTTGCAATAAAATATGGGTATACTCAACAAGACAAAATTGTAGAATGCAGTTAAATTCGGATATAAACTCTAAAAGTAAAAAACAACTTGCTTCCAAGTCTGAGAATTTAAGTACAATTGTAAAAATAATTGCGCAGAGATGAAATTAAGTTTCGAAACAACAATTATATATTGAATTCAAAAAGATGTTACTTGGAAACGAATTTTGCTTTTCCATTTTTGTGTAAAAACGCGAATGATGCAAGTAAAAATTTTTCAACGAGACAGTGTATATTTAAAGCGTTATATTCATGTTTAAAATACTTAACTTTATCATCAAATAAAATTATTTGCACAATACAAAATCTGAAAATGGAAAATAAATACTTTTAGGTTGAATTCTAAAATATTCATAATCAGAGTTTCCAATTACTAAAATTTTCTTCATAAAAAAAAAGTTCTTCCATTGACTCTGCAAAAGTTTCTAAAATTACCTTTTTTTCCTACTGACAATCAGTTAAATTTCATTGTTTATTAAAGTTAAGTTAAAAAACAAAATCATCTTCAAATTGTATCGAAATTAAAACTTTATTTTAGTTTGAACGGGTTACTCCTATGTAATGGCAGTTTTTTCAGGTGATTTTTCAGTATTTCATAGCAAGAAGACTTCAATTTTCTTTGAACTCAAATGTTTTTTATATTGAATTAATTTTGAACTTTCCACTCTTAGATTGAACACTGAGAATACGACTGCCATAGTAGTCTAGCCCCTTAAGAAAAAAAATGTACTCTAAAAAGTAATTCCGTATACCAAGACATTTTATCTCGGACATAAAAAATGATGCACGATTGTTAATAGAAAACAGTTTTGAGCCAGAAATGTCCTAGAAGCTCGGTAGTTGATTGACCAATTGTCAACGGAACTTTGCAGAAAATTGAAAGTCCATTGTCGCGCAGTGCTGAATAGAAGTGCGCGAATGAATGTAATAAGAGGCTCCAGAGCCGATGCCCGTTTGCAACCGAGTTTATCGGTATTTCTCGACTTTGTGTCATCAGAACTTGTCCTTTGAATTACGTAATCAAGAACGTCTTCAAAAAAACTGCACCTCTAGTTTTAATTTTGAAGTTTCAAGAGGGTAATGAAATTAGAGCACGTCTCTAAGATGACTACTCTTTGATAAAAAATTTTTGCATCGAATATAGTTCTATGTTTTTTATCATACAAAATACAAATGTATTTTGTGATTAAATTTACACGGAAAAATTCCATTAGAATGTTTAGAAGGAACGTTATTAATTTTTGTAGTTTGATGCTTTGAAATTTGAAATGTGTTACATTTCAAATATTTTAATATATTTTTCAGAAAACAGTATTTTTACAAGTGATTAGTATTTCTGTTGATTTCTACATAGATTTTATGAATTCAAAGTTTTATATATTTATAGTATTTTTGTACAGTTTTGAGCGAATCTAATGTAAAAAGATATGAGGTAAATATAGTTTTTAGAATCATAAACATTTTCATATTTTATTATACCATTTTTTAGAACCTGATAAAGTAAAATCCAAAATTTTTCTGGTATTTCTAGAAAACAGAATCTTTGAAGATTTAGAGTATTTCACAGACTTATAATACTTTTAGAATTTTTCGTATTTTTTCAATATTCTAAAGAGGTACCTCGCTTCATATTCTGCTGATTATTCGCTAATAAGTTACGTCAAAATTGATTTCGCTGCTTTTTTTTTTAATTATGAGTGTTCCTGCTAATTCCATGTCCGTTCAGCAGGAAAAATCGTTAAATTTCTATCGATATGAAAATTACAGTACAGCTTCATTTGTTGCTAATAATTGGTTAATTGATTACGTCAAAATTACCTTTGTTTTTTTTGATTGAAACAAATTATGAGTTCTCTTACTAGCTTCACATCTTAGATTTAGAAGAAAAATAATTGAACAAACCGAGAGTATCCTCCTTATTTGTTTATTAAAAGTTGTTTTGTTAACTTCACGGACATGATGAAATTTATATAACTTGTTACGTTCCTGAATCTCTAGCTGTGCCATTAACTTCTAAGTATATGTCGTATTGTGCATTCAGTTAGTTGATCATCAATTTGACTTATTGCTTGAATGTGAAATTACTGAAATTCCATTTACCGTAATCGTCTTCATATATAATTGCTACTTTGGTCCAATTAAGGAAGGCCATGACGTCTTGGTAGGCCATGTTGAGCAGATATTGTGCGGGATGAAGATTGATGCTGAATTCTCGGGCCTCTATGTCTAAGTCCAGCGCGGTTTCCAAGTGCGGTATGTCGAGAGCGTCACAAATGCTGTGAATGTGTTGTCCGAGAATCGGATTCGAGGGGCCAAAAACCGCTTGGACACCAAACTTTACCTGTTGACAGGCTGAAATAATGCCAGGGCTTTGTAATCTCCATCAAACAGGTCACGTTTCTGACGTTTGCGGTATAAACTCCAATCTTCGTATTATATTTCGAGGCCATATTCGCAACTGCATTTTTCATCATCTTATATTTCAAATTTCAGCGTTTTCCATTTATAATTATGAATAACTTCATGAAAAATTAACTGATCACGACAATTTTTTTGTTGATACCAGTTATTAGGGATGGGAAAAAAAGATTTGGTTTTATTTAAAGTTAGTGATATTTCTAGATACAATAATCAATTTGAGGATTTCACTATGTAAGTAAATATACCAAGAACATGAGTTTGAAATCACTATAGTAATTTAAGTAATCTCTTCGATACCTTCCCAGTAAATTTTTAAAAAGACTGAAGATGACAAAAGTGTTGTTTGCTTGATTGTAGTTGAAGAGTTATTGAAAAACTCTAATTTCGCGAGTAGTAACCCCCTCCCCTTTTTTTTTTGAAAATTAAACATTTTGTTTAATTCCTTTATTTTCACCTCAAGATGAATGTTAGATTATTTCAATTGTTCATTTGATTTTTGTTGAAACGTAATTGCAAATTGGAAAACTCTAGGCAAAGCTGTAATGTGAAAAAAAAATATAAAAAAAGAGAACGAAAAATTCTAGGTTTCAGTGTAAAATGTTTGTTTTTTTCTTCTAATTTGTTATAAAAACACTGGTAACTTTTAATGTATAAAATTCACGGGAAAATTTTTCAGCCACCTAAAATTCAATGATTTTTAGTTAACCAATAAATATATATAAATTTATACTACTTCAAGTACTACAGTAATGTATATATAAAATAAAAAAAATTCACAATAAAAACTTCTACACTCCAGTGGAAAACGTTAATTTTATCCTAATAAATTGTTTGCACTTAATGTCACTTTATTTATATGTTTTTTTTAAACTGGGCCCTTATTCTAAATGTGCACTTCTAAATAAAAAAAAATTCAATCACGTTATCATCATTTTTTATAAATAAAAATGATAATGATATTCTTCTGTTTTTTAAAATGAAAAATGAACAAGTCATAAATTTACATAATAATTCATGTGAAAATAAATCAATCATATATATGTTAAATCCAAAAAAAGGAAGTTTGAATTTTAATTCAATTTTATTTAAATTAATTATAAACAATCGACTGTGAACAAAAAGTTATATTTTGTGTCTAAAAAAAATTTTAGAGCTTTGTTCACATCCAAAATAACGTTCAAAACTAACTAGTCAATTTTATATGGAAAGGTTCATAACGGTTTTACAATTATCAAAAGTTTAAATTTTCTTACATTCAGCAGTTAACGTGTGAAAAACTTGTGATAATTTTTCAAGCGCCCATAAAATTTCGTCACGTATCATTGAATAATTAGCATATACTTGGTTGGTTACAAGTTTTCCGTGTTCATAAAAGTGATATTAAGATACGAGGTAGTAAAAAGTTTTCAGGTTGTTCATTAAAGACTTTGGAAAGACATAAACTTCGGGTACTTTCTCCTATGAAACACAGGAACGCTGGCGCAGCAGTTATAATGCAAGGTTAGAAGTACAGAAGCTTCACTTTTACGAGAAAACAGCCAATCATTCATTCAATTCACATATTGGGGATCGAGGGGAATAATTGGAAATACTGTCGACATGGACATATTCTTAATAGGAAAAATAATTTTTTTTTTTCAGTTCTCTGGGCAAGTTTATTTATCAAACGAATGCTGCTCAAATACCTTTTCCATCTATTTCTGAGTGCTTTAATGTACTTTCGGAATTTCATTTATTTTTTAATATCCGCTCCTTCTAGATCCCTTAAACACGAATGTCTTTAGCCGAGCGTAAAAAAAAAAGAAATGAGGGAAGAAAGATGAAGCAGAGAAGATAATAGAGTTCTTGAAATTAGTGGTTATTGTTAGTAGTTTTTAGTGGTTTCGAATTGATTAAATAACTGTTTCAATCGACTGTTGAAAAAAATTTTTAGATTTGAAAAACTGAAGATTGTGGTAGAAATTTGTATCTATTTTCAAAGATTTACGATAGATTTAATAACTGAAATTCTGTGTCTGTTTCATTTAATTATTAATGATCTGTCACTGAAATGATTTACGTGTATTATTAAAAAATAATACACGTAAAAATAATAAGAAATAAAATAAAAATATAAATATAAATATAAAAAAATAAAAATGAAAATAATAAAAATAATAAAAATAATAATAAAAAATAAAAATAATAATAATAATAAAAAAAAATAATAATAATAAAAAATAAAATAATAATAATAATAATTATTATATATTATTAAAAAATATCCTAAAAAATCAAACTCCTTGTAAAAAAGAAACGTGGAGTCTCTCAAATTAGTTCGTAAAAAAACTGTTCGACATAAACTTAAACGATATTATTCTTTCAGCAGCTGTATATGAGAAATATTTCCTGTTCCCAGCTTTATATCCCTACGTGTTGATTTGTACTCGCCCGAGGATATATGAGACCTTAAATTCTCGAACAAAAGTGAAATGCTTTCCTGAAGTTTACTGCCTTTCTGAAGTGAAAACAATAAAAGATAATAAAGTATGTGTTATTGTCGGTTATGTAGGATGAATACACGTTTTGATACAAAAAAAATGTTGTTTATAGTGGAAGGGTAAATGTTATGACAATGCAATTCTTCCCCATTCGAAATTTTCGAAAACTTTCTTTTTTATACTCAACAAAAGACGAAGGAAAAGTCAAAACATGAGAGTAAATATTGGGATAAAGGTGAATGATTTGTGGTCAATTTCGTTTGTTGGAAAATCCGGTATGGTTCAGACTCTGCGGATTCGTTGCTGCTGAAAATTTTGACAACTGTCGCGTCCGAATGACTTTTTGTTCACTTTTTCAATTCTGCTACGTTGCCTATTTCTCACAGCGAGGATAAATCGAACTTTCCCCAGCAGCGTTTTCCCAAAATAGGTTTTCAGGCAATCTGGTTGAGCTTTCATTCAATACGGAATTCGTTTCTTTTTTCTTTGGAAATTCTGTTGCACAGACTGTTTGAGTGCATGCGGAGAAAATATCAAGGATTTTTCATTATCTCTTTTGTAGGATGAGTAATGTATCAGAAAAATTTGACATTTTTTTATAATTGAAAATTCACCAGAAATAAATAACAGTTAAATAATATTTTGAACTATTATATTGATGAATGTTTTATTTAGAACCGAAAAAAACGAAACTCTTTTTCAGAAATACTTATGATTCATGATAAAAAATTGTGCTATTCAGTATTTAAAATTGCATGGAAATATTTATAGTTCTACAAAAAAAAAAAAATATGTTAAATAATGTTCGGTTTTCTCAAATGCAACACAGTTTTCAGATAAAAGATTTTCTTTAATTTTCCTAATCTAAAGAGTAAGCTTTTCTTTTTGTTCATCTAATCTCATAAAGAGTTTGAAATTCTTTGAAGTTTTAGAAAAATCTGTATCCTTTATTATTGCAGTCACAAAAAGCTTTGCGTTTACACCTTTAAGATTGAAAATCGACCGCACACGTGTTTTATGACCTCGTGCCGTGGGTATTGCTAGGTGAGTGAGTTGTGAGCAAACGAGATATAATCCCGGAGGTGTAGTGACAAAATCTCAGAGAAACGCCAACGAGAAACGGTCAAATTTACTTTTTCTTTGATATAAAATGATTTTATTGCTCTATTTCAAAAGTTTATTTCAACAACTATAGTGAAAACCTCAAAAGAATTGATATTATCGGTTGAAGTTTATTACAATATTTACTCTTTGCATATTTTCTGTAGTATTTGAAGCAATGTCGGGGTTTTTCTTGACTTTGTGCTTGATTGGAGCCATCTAAGTATTTTTAGAAATTGAACCTTCGAAAACTCAGTTATAAAAAATTTTTTTTGAATGTCACAAATTCAGGAGATACTACTTTTAATAAAGTATTGATATTAAAAATATATGAAGTTGAAGAGGATTGAAAACTTTTTTTTTGTGTTGATTCGAGGCAATAGGTTATTGTAATATTAAAAAAGTAAATAATTTTGCATCTCTTCAGAATAAATATGAAACAATTCTCATTTTGATAATATAATTCATTATATAATTTTAATCAAAATTCGTCGTTTCTAAAGAAGTGAATTCTGAACCTTTGTAAGCCCATTTTATCAAATGAGAATTTTTTTGAATATGTACACGCATCTGTCAAATGTGCATATTAAAAAGTATATAAAAAACTTTCTTTGCCTTGCGTGCATTTCCGTTCTATTTAAGTTTGTGAATCTGTTCTTTCAGAACGTGTTAAGCCACGTTAGTGAAGACGAAAAATCGAGACTTGGAAGCCGTACACAGCATTATTAGCATAAAAAAGTCTTGGATACCTATCAATATTCAAGCTTACATCAAGAAGTAGATCAATATTCCAGTGCCGTTCATCAGAGTAAAAAACATACTTCAGAAAACTAACGTGACACGGTCAAGTATAAAAGCCTTAATTTCATGTAGGTATATAAAATAACAACCATAAAATTTACAGGAAATTATGAATACATTTATCATTCATATTTCGCAAAAATCTCAAATTCTTTTTGATAATCATAGTTAATATTTTTTTTTTTTTTTTTTGACAGATAAGTATAAAGAATTGAACATCAAGTTTCTTGTAATATCTGTGATTTATTTATTAAATATTCATATGAATTACAAACAAAATTTTAGACACTTATTCTTATTCATCCAGTACTGCGCGATAGTTCATGAATTTGTATGTGATCGTGTATTTGAAGTGAAAAATAAAAGTGCGAGGCACAGAGACGTCATCAGAGAATAGCTTCTTTTGATGAAAAATGTCTCTTGAGGCAAGGACGTGACGTAAGATCTTTGAAAGTGTCACTTTGCATGCCCTCGATTTAAAATAAGATCACTACAGGTACGACGTGACTAGTCATATATAGTCATCAGATCTAATTAGACATTCGATGCATGATGAAAACAAAAAATTTACTCTTCAGATACAAATTTTCGGAAAATTTGAGAAAGCTGCAAAAACTAAGTTACTCTCTACATTTTTACAAAAATATGATAAATATAAAACTGAGATAATTTTCAATTCATTTAAGATAAGTAGACTACTGCAGGGCTCATTTTCATCGACTTAAAAGTTTGAAAAATAATTTAAAGTATGGGTATAATGCATAAATATGTTGATAATGAATCTCACAGAAAACAAATTTTAATGAAAAATTACTAATTAACAGGACAAAAGGAATAGTTTCTTGTAAATTATCAAAATTAAAGAAAATTAGAAATTCCAATTTTCCTGAACTAAAAATAATAATAATATCATGAGAGAAATTTTTCCTCATACGAAATTGTAAACGTAATTGTTTAGCTGGGAAACTGTAGTGAATGAAAATTTGAAAAACTTTTTGTTATTATACTCAAGAATATAGAAAAATTAGAAATCACGACGCTAAAAAAAATTTTAAATTTCGAAATATAGAGCATCGAGTTTTGTAAATCTATGTAGGAATTTATAAAAATTATAAATATCAAAATTTATTCCATATCATAGAAATTTTGATGATATACTCATAGTAATTTCATTCAACTATGAACTGTTTTCTGAATAATTTTAATAAATACTCACGATCATATAAAACTTTTAATTCTAGATTTCACATTCTCGAAGTGTACCCAGCATTATGTAAACATTTTAAAAATCTAAGAAAATAATAGAAAATGCAGCGAAATCTTACAGGCACTAAAAAACAAATAACAGTATAAAAAATCCATGACACAAGAAAAATTATTACCTCTTGCTTTAATTTTTTCAAAATCTGTAAAACGACTGCAAAACGATCGAGGTCTGGGAAACTATATTTATCAACCTGCAGTAATCCTACAAATTTATAAAAAATTCGAGAATCGTTCAAAGTATTAGAAATGTTACCAAAATGTAAGGAATACCAGTGATATAAATGTTGATAAAAAAATATCGAAAAAAATTTTCTAAAATATTTATAGAACTTTAGGTCCTAGAGCATAGAATTGAAGAATTTTATATATGAAATAAAAAGACATATAAAAAAATCTTCAATTTTCACAAAAATTCTTTAACTAAAAAAAAACTGATAAAAAGAATTGTAAATGTGTTTAAGGGATTTTTAAAAAATCAATAAGTGTTCAAAACTGTTAAACCTTTCAATACTATAGCATCTAATTCTAGAACTGTATGAAGCGATTTATAGAAAAAGTAGAAATATGTAAAAATACCAAAAAATATGTTAGAATATACACAATACAATTATTCTAAGAATCTTCAATGTACTTGATATTTAGGTAAACATAAATTTTTTTTAAAATCTATAAAAAGTAGGAAATTCTTAAAACTTTGATTCTCAAAAGCATCGAATTCTGGAAAGCTATATATAAATCTATAACAGTATTAAAAAATTCTTCAAATGACATACATACTGTAAATAATAAAGAGTAATAAAGTTAAAAATGAAATTTGAGCCTCAGTAATTTCAAAATTACAATAATCGATTCTTTTATAATAAATACGAACACAAAGTATTTGCGACTTTGGATGTCAAAAATTGTTTAACTTCCAAATTCCAAATGTTGAAAAATTTCACAATTCTATGCCTGTTTATAGATTGACAAAGATTCAAAACAATAAATCTTTAATGAAATGAATTTTATTAAAAAACTACTCCCAACAATTTTTTTTGTCCATGCTCCTGAAATTGAGAAGCAACAACTGTTTCTCCTTTTTTTTCAAGAGTTACAAAGACTTTTTTCTCAAACAAAGTTATAGTTTATTGAGAATTCAAAAAAAGAATAATAGTTCATCAAAGAAGCTTCATGCTTAGCAGTAAGAAATTTCCCATTTTATCGTATCACGTGAAAATTTGCTCGACCGCAACTTAACTACGATTCGTGTCACGAGAACAAATTTTCCGGGAAAATTGCGAAATTCTACTCCTGTTCGCAGATTGTCAAAGTTTCGAAATAATGAGTTTTGAAGAAAAATATAGTTTATCAAAAAACACCTCTTTAAAATTTTTTCTGCCTATGCTTCTGATTAAGCAAGTTACTATACTATTTCCCCTTTTTTTTAAAAGTTACAAGGATTTTTTTTGGATACAAAGTTACAGTTTCTTAAAAATAATGAATAAGAACAATATTTCAACAAAGAGGTTTCATGCTTAGTAACAAAGAAATTTTTGTGAAAATTTGTTCGATCGGGAAAACCATTTGTAGCCTCGTAGTGTTTGTTAAAGCCTTAACTGCGATTCGAGTCACGAGAAGAAATTTTCCGGTTTGAGCAGATGATTTTTTTTTATTGGGCGGAAACGCTCTGCCTTTTACTTGTGAAAGTAAGATCTTTCTTTTCACTAAGGAACTTCTTTGAGGAGTTTCTTTCCTACTGGTGTAGGCTCCGATTCAATGGTAAAAGCTCAGGAAAGAAATTCTCGCGAACGTATGGAGCATCGACAAGAGTGATACAGTTGGAAACGTACCAGGTGTGCACGTTTAACCTCCGTGTGCTGAACGATTTTTCGCACCCAAAGAGAGGCAAGAATCGCGTGAAATATTTTCTAGGCATGCTTTAGTTGCGAAAAATATAAAACGTAATTAGTTTCGCTATAACTCTGTGCGATGGATTCGAACTTGAATTGTGTAAAAACGTAGAGAAATTATGGCGAGTATTTTACTAGTCACAAGAACAAATTTTTGAATTTTGAATATTGGAAATTCACTGCATTGACGAAATTTCAAAAGATACAGAATTCATGATTGTAAAACAGAGTTGACGAGGATTTTCACTTATATCCGATGAATCTCAGTTTACGTGATTGAGGAAATTGGGAAATTATTAATACATCCGACGAAACGTCGTGAAATACAAATGTCGAAGACGCGAGTGAACTTTAAACCGTAATTTCCTGTTAGGAAAAAGCTAAGGTGCACGTCACGTAAAAAAAGAAAAACCGAAAAAGCTCTTTCTGGTTTTTGTCATCCAGATATTCTTTTGAATCTGCTCTTTCATTTCCGCTTTCCTGCGAGGGATCAACTGAGTCGTAAGGTTCGAAGCTATGGCGCCTTATATCGGAGACTCGAATCGGAAGTTAGATAACCGCGCTCGGCTCAAAGGTGTGGGACTGTAAAATTCGAAAGTAAAGAAAAGAAAAAAGAGTTCCTTTTTTCTTATGTCTACGCTCATCATCAGGAGAAAGATAGGGGAGTTTTTAGAAAAGATGTACTGAGGGTGTTCACATTCAAATTCAAAAAACGAATTCTTTCGTGAATGAGCAGGCTTGGTTTTAAAATTTGCAGTTATTATTTAAGTTTTCTCGATACTGCATTTTTTGGCATCGAATTTTAAAAAAAATGTGTTTACTGCTGAAAAAGTTATATAAGAAACTATGAGACGATTATGTTATGTTTTTTTTTTGTTTTGTCATGCAGAGTACAACAATATAAAAGTTTTTGAAACTCATTATTCATTTATAGAAAATGAATCAGTTATACTATAAGTGATTACCAATGAATCCACCATCCATTTTTTGTAAAATTCTACTACTGCTTTAGCGAAAAATTGAAAATTCGCATCATTTTTTTTACTGCCGATGTCGTTAGTTTATCAAAAAATATCAGACACGTGTTTCTTTTTATTATATCTCAAAAATCGATGGAAACACGTTGTTTTCAAAATTCCAATAAAGCTACGTCATTCTAACTATATGACGTCATTTGCAGGCTCAATTTTTCAAAGATATACAAAAAAATACCTAACCTATACAAAAATATAGGTACGCATCGTTTTTTTTTCGAAATAATACAGGGTGCGCCACCAAAATCCGGACAAATTCAACAAAAAATTCATTACAAATATTTGTCATGAATAAATTTATTTAAAAAAAAACCTTTT
>JAPYZL010153545.1:0-15500 GCA_030522825.1 Platygaster orseoliae
TTCACTTTTCAAGAAATTTATTTCTATCTTCAAGATTTATCGATAAATATTTAATTTTTTTAAATGAATTCTTTTGTAGTATTATCTATTTTCTCACTAAGTAGTGAGAAAATAGATAATACTACAAATACACGATACTATATACTCGAGTATATAGTATCGTAAATATGGAGTCGCTAATTCAATCAATTTTTTCGAGTGAATTATCACTCTCAAACCATTGCAGTTTCACTCAAATAGAGTGCAATTCCCACTCGAGTTTGATTTGCAGGATTCTCACTCTATTCAAATGAAATTTCGCTCGAAGGAATTTAGAGAGTATGGCACTCCGACGTAGTTTGCGAACGAACACGCAAAAAAGAAAAAAAAAACAACCGAAACATGACACGTAGATTTTCAAACGAAGTAATTTAAAAAACCACTTCGTAACAAGTTTGATAGTTTAATAAGTAAATTTTCTAATTGAGAATGATAATTGTTGATTTGAATTTCATGATACCTACATTATAAGAAACTCTTTCGCGCTCCACACGATAATTTAACTTACATTAAAGAATTCTACAGGATTCAAAATTTTCATTTTGAGGTCTATAAAAAAAACTGTGAACATCTCCAAAATTTTCAACATTTTTCAAATTTTAACAGAGTTTTCAGAATAACTAAAATTTTCGGAGTAATATTGTTGAAACTGTCGAAAAATCTTAACATATTTTCGTAGTTTCTTAGTTTTTATTTATATCTTTAAATTTTTATATTTTTCTAAGTCGAAGAGTCCTTTGTCACTTTTTACAAAACTAAAAATTAAAAAAGATATTTAAGTTTGAAATCTGAGAAATCTAGTTGGTTGAAACCAGGGGGGCCCAAGCTCCCATAAGCGCAATGCATTGCTCTAGCTCTAGCGACGAATACGCCGCCTCAGTTAAAACTGGTTAAAACGGGGAGTGGAGCTACGTTCAATATATTTTAAATGGGGCAACCGTTAGTACTGGGTTTTAGCGCAGATGGCGTATTCTTCGCCTGTGGCGACAAAAACCGGTCAGCTTTGGCCCCCTGGTTGAAACTGTTATATATTAATAAATTTTGTCGGCCATTTTTCGTCTCAAATTTTCAGAACGCTTAAAATTTCCATTAATTTTTAAATTTTCAAACTCCAAGTATTTTCAAATTATTAATAATTTATGAATTTTGCCAAAGTTTTACCATGTGACAAATATTCTTGATGTGACGAAATTTCCGAATTTTAGTTATCATTGAAGAATATAAATGATACTAATAAAAATAGTAAATTTTTACAATATTGAAATTCTTGCAATTTCCGAATGTCCGACTTCTCGAATTTCCCTTATCAATCACATTTCTACAATCTTGAAAGTTGCTTAAATATTTGAATTTCACAAAATTAAGTAATTTTTAAAAATATCAGTCTTCTTGGAAATTTCAAAATTATAATAACTCACAGCGTTCTGAGATTGAAAAAAATTATTGAAATTATGATGGAACAACAAAATTTGTTAAAATGTTCTAAATAACGTAAATTTTGAGATTACTAAGTTGTAAAAAACATCTGTATTTCGAAATTTTCTAAATTTTGACATATTTACAATTTGTATATATTTTTCCTCTTTTGTAATTTTTGTGAATTCATAGGGAAGACTTGAAATTCATATAATTCTTCAATTCACTGAACTTAAATTTTTTCCTTCGAAGAAGACAGGGTGTACTCACTCCCTATTCCTTCTGTGGTGCCCGAAACGATCGACCTGCCTCTCACTAAGAGGCAAACACGGTGAACTAACGCCATACGATTTAAATGCGTTGTGTGTAAACAGGTGTGCGTAGCCCTGTTTATGAGAATGCATGAGACGAACACATTCTCACATAACTCGGCCTGATCTGGAGATGAGTGAGTACCCCCTGGAAGAAGATGAGTGTGGGAGGAGGGGGGATGGAAGGGCGGCAATTTTTTAAACTGCCTAGGGCCACCAAATTCTTGAATCCAACCCTGAATATTTGTTAGTATACAAAGTCAAGAATCGATAAATGCTGATTAATTCTAGATTTTCATAACCTCAGAGTAGTATCGTTTACTCTGAAAACTGAAGTTCATGTATATCAGTGTCGTTAAAAATGTGTAGTGCTTCAAGTTTCAATACTCATAAAGGGAAGCTCAATCTTTGTTACATATAAAATCAAAAAGATTATTGTGTTTCAAGATGATCTTTACAGTTTTCATCAAGTAAACCTTCAGCCTTATTCTTATTCTTGACTTTCTCGTGAAGTAGTTGTCTGGGAAATATACCGACATCGACAAGCTTGTAAAAATCGCGATTTTTACTAATATATCCCATCCCTAGTCTTAACCATTAAGAAACACATACTTGAATTCACTCATTTTGTGAAATATACATCGTCGATGTAAATTTTTCACGTACCTGTACATCAAATCCAAGAGCATTTCAGGATCTTCTTGGAATTCCTTCATCTTGACGGTATCAGAGAGGATCATGTGAAGATTGAACAGGAGATCTTTGACTTGTTCGGGAAAACTCGTGTCGGCGAGTTCGGCGTCACGTTCAGCGTATACCAAAACTGTCTTGAGCGCCCTACGCAACGCTCCTTCACTTGGCGCTCTTCCTCGGCCGACCAGAGACGAAAGGGAAGTTGTAACTTGCATCTTTACCCTCGCGAAATTCTGCGATTATGCCAAATACTTGGTGTAAGAATAATAAAGTAGGATGAAAATTTGTCAACATCTTTTCTTAGTTCCTTTCCATTCGAAAATTATATAAAATAGGACACGAGCAATAACGTCTAGATTGTGCAGCCATACTCTAATTATCTGAAATTCGTTATTTTAAAGTTGTATGATAACGCGTTGAAAATTTCATTTCTTCAAGAAACGAGTCAGCAAATACAGAGATTTTGGAATTACCAACGTTCAATTATCAACACTACAGTTTATTTAAAAATAAATTTTTGTATTGAGGATTCGTGAATGTTCATCTACTAGTTGTTGTGGTGTCCACTGAAAAGGTTACTAATGGCATTGACTTAGAAATATTTTCCCTACTCCGTATCTCTCCGTATAACTCCGTGTAGCATTCTTAACAAAAATTTTAATATGAAAGCCAATAAAATTGTGAAGCCCGGCAAAATCAAGTTTTCGTTTGAGGACGTACGAAAATACCTAAAAAGTGAAAGTGATGTCGATAGTAATAACAGTAATAACTGTAAATGATTAAATAAATAAAAACAGCTTTTAACAATAAGATGGATTGTTTGAAGATACACTTACGTTGCCGATTTCAAAATTCTGTCTCATCAAAAGATACAAGCTCGCCGCGGCGTGACTTCGTATGACGCCCAATGGGGAGCTGCATCTGGTCAGTAAGGTCAGGCAAAGATCACCGCATCTCTCGCTCTCCTCGTCGAACAATGCGCTGTGGTACTTAAATACAAGCGCTCTTTGGGTATTAAACATGTGTTGCAAAACGGAGGTACTTTGGTTTCTTGCGAGTGCTCTCAAAACTACTTTCAAAACACCACTGACGACTGCTCCTGCGAAAACGGAAAAGCGCGCCTGAATCTAATTGTTTAACTTTCATTACAGAAACTAATGAAAAGGAAATCGTAAAAATAAATACACTCAGCCTTCGAAAATCGTTGCCAGAACAAATTAAATATTCGACGATCGACGCACAAAACTATCTGAGCGACGATTTTCGAAGGCTGAGTGTATGCTGATTTCGATCGCGAAATCTTGATTTCAACTACTGCCTTGAATTTCCTGCAGTTTTATCGAAGCCAGAATCTTTCGTAAAAACCATCAATCAACTAACCGCTTCCACCGTCGGCTTGGACAAGAGATTCCAGAGTATCCAATACTACCAGAGAAGCCTCAGCTGCTAGAGCACCTTCGATATGGGCTTCTTGTTCGACGATTCGTCCTTCTGGTTGCTCGTTTGCTCTGATCCAACAAATGTCCATCAATTATTTACAATTTAAACTCCCGATGCAATTTTCAATTTTCGGAAAATCCAAAAACGAAACACACCGCAATGTAGAATTTCAAAAAATAATACCAGTCTCCGTTAACAGTTTATTTTAAAAAAGGTTATTTTTGTCGTGAAAAATTAAAATTCTAAAAATTATCGCGCGATAACCCATATTTTTTACAATATACATGAATTGCCAAAACTCAATGAAAAATTTCAGAGCCCAACTTTTTTTCATTTTCAGCATCTTTGACGATTTTCTCATTCAATTTTAGTTACACGTGTTAGAACATTGACATATAAAAATATATAAGACATATATATGTCTTATATGTCTTATGGTTTTCTAAGACATACCTTAGCAATAACTTTAGTGGTATTGACTTTTATAAAAAATAACAAAATTCTTATAAGAATCAGAAATTTCTTATAAGAATTCCGTTTCTTATAACCTCGACATTTTTAAATTCTCATAAAAAAATTTTCTTATAAAGTAACCTTATAAAAACCTTATTAGAAAAATTTTTAATAAGAAAATATTTGAGCACTGTAACTTTCTTCTAAGCTGTAGATTTTTTTTAGGAAATTCAACAGCCTTATAAAAAATCATGAATTTTTATAAGGAACATAATTTTTATACTGAATCACTTTTTATAAGAAATTGATTTTTGAATGGTTTTTTTTTCTGATGCTTGTGCCAGCTAGCTGTTTACGCCAAATTTTTTCCCCAAACGCGAGTTATTGTGAAAATCCTTTAAATATTGATGGTAACCATATTTAAAGAATATAAATATTAAAAAGAAAGGATACAGGAAACTCTGAAAATATAGTCATTCACGGATATTAAAAATATAAATAACCTGAAAAATGTAAAAATAATTTTTTTTTTATATATTTCAATGAATTAATTTCCTATAGAACAAGTTTTCTATAAATTTTCTACAAAATAGTATATTTCGTATTCGGGAGCATCGGCAATTTTGGTGAAGCCGAAGATTTTCTCCCGAGATGAATTCGAGGGATAAAATCAGCTGAATCAAAATTGACGATGTTTTTTATCTTAAAAGCCTCAAAGTTACTTCAAAATGTCAGTTTCGAGGTTAGAGTGATGAAAAAAAATTGTTTAAATGAAAAATTTTGTGAAAAAGTTATTTTATAATTATTTTTACAAGAAATAAAATTTTATGTGAACAAATTTTCTTCTTATAGGATTTTTGTAAAGTCACTTTATAAGAAAAGTTTTTATTCCCTAGTAAAGTTGAAACTTATAAGTCGCCGTATAAAAAAAACCTATAAACCGCCCTTATAAAAAATTTATAAGTTTTTGAAATTTTATAAGACATACTTATAAGTTTTTATAAACTTATAAATTTTTTAAAACTTATAAATTCTTGAAAACTTATAAGTACTTATAAACCTATAAGTTTTTAAAAAATTGGTAAAAAAATAATTAATTTTCAGTAGATTTTTTCTTAAATATTAACACATAAATTATATTTTAGAGATGGAATAATTTACATTTGTAGTTTCTCTGTAAACACATAATTTATAATAACATAAAAAACCTGCCAATGACAGGGTTGGAATTCGGGCCCGTTAAGGTGTAAAACGCAGTCGGGACCATTTCGCCATTTTATTGTATGGAAGTTGAAGTAAAAATTTTCTTCATTAAAAAAACTAACTCTAGGTCTATGATGCACTTTGAGAACATAGCATGAACTTACATGGCGAAACGATTTTTATGAATTAATGAGGAGACCATATGAAAAAAATTTTTTTATAAAGTGAAACTTATAAAAAAAAAAATTTTATAAGGTCGAACTTATAAAAAAAAAAGAAATTTGATAAGGTGGAACTTATAAAAATAAGAAATTTTTTTAAAGGTGGAACTTATAAAAAAATAAATTTTATAAGGTGGACCTTATAAAACAAAATATTTTATAAGTCTGACTTATAAAATTTGGAAAACTTATAAGTTTTTTATACGGACGGTTTATAAGTTTTCTCAAAACTTATAAGGAAATTTGAAAACTTCTAAGTTTTTAATGCAAACTTATAAGTTTCAAGTTTACTAGGGTTATAAAAATTTTATAAGGACTAACTTATAAAAATGTTTATAAAAATCAAAATCACTATGGGAATCTACATCTTTCATCCTGTCGACTCTACAGTTTTTCATCAATCTTTCTGAAAATTCACTTTAATTTTCTTTAAAGTCCACTAAACAACTTCTCTCTTTGAGTTTTTCTAAATGAAAAATTTCCTCGACTTTTTTTTCTTCCAAAAAACAAAAAAACACAGTTTTCTATTTGTATAAAAAAATTGTTAATACGGAACATATTTTTCATAAGTTCTTTAACTCTTACGCATCACTAGATTCTCTGAAATGAAACAAGATTTCATGTAGTCCAATTTGAACCATTTTTCATTAAGTTTTAGCAATTTATGTTGTAAAAAACATGGATGAAACTTTCGGAGTTTTTATTTTTTAACAATAAAAATAATTATATTGTAAAGAAACTGTTAACGCATGCTCATATTATTTTTTAAAGTTCTACATCGCGGTATGTTTTGTTTACGGATTTTTCATATTAAAAAATTTCAGCGTGATACAAAATATGAGCATGCGTTAACAGTTTCTTTACAATATAATTATTTTTATTGTTAAAAAATAAAAACTCCGAACGTTTCATCAATGTTTTTTACAACATAAATTGCTAAAACTTAATGAAAAACCCCCAAAAAAATCGGGAGGAGGAAGTGGTATACACAGGGTTGAAATAAAAAGTTCCCAAAATGAAAAAAAAAAGATTGACGTTTCAACCTGTAAGCCATCTGGTCCTTCCTCCACCTGAGCTTGTCCCCGCTGCCCCTCTCCTTCCTTCTAAGTATCATCTCACTCCTCGCACTCCCCTGTCCAAGAATAACATCCTCCAGCCTCGACCTAATATCACTCGTTGTAGCAGAAGTCTGGGGCTGCAGCCTCTTGATGGCCTTCTTGCCCTTGTACTCGAAGGCCGCGGTGGCGATATTCAATACCTGAAGAAGGTCCAAGAGTCTCCTGGGCACGAGTTCCGAGCACCACTGGGCCAAGGCTGGCTTTTCCAAGCTTTTCAGCAACCACAGTCCGCACACGAGGAGGTGCCTCGTGGCATCCGGACCCAGGGGCGACCTACACTGGGACACCACCACCGCCGCGTGATTACTATTCTCAAAATGGGTTGTCGTCGTCGCTCCCCCTGCCCCTCCAGCAATGGCCAGAGCAACCGATTGGGCGATGGAGCCGGCCATCGAGTTTTCAGGATAAGCAACGTTCTTGCCGCCGCTGCCTTTTGAGTCCCAGTGGTGGAGCTGGGGCAATGCGTCCATGAGGATATTAAGCAGCGGGAGGTAAAGAGCAGCGACTCGGGCTTTGGCGGAAGTGTCGGCGTACCTTGGGTCCGCGTCGTGGGAGCTCATCAGGTATCGCAAAGTATTGATAGCCTTGTTCTGAAGAACGCTGCTAGGGATTTCGAGGGTGCTCGCGAGATCTGACAAGACGAGCCCGACGAGGAAGTGTTGCTGGCGAAATTCCTGGCTGAGCTCGGCGAACCGAGCGCGTTCGCCGGGGACGAGGGTAGAAATGAGGCTGCCGGAGCTCCCAGTCGACGGGCTCGGAGACGCCGGGGCCGAGCCCGAGGTGTAGCCCGTGCCGAATGGCAGGTTCAGGGAGACGTAGTGCTCGTGCGAGCAGACGGTTCGCACGAGGTCAAGCTTGAGGGCGAAAACGGCGACCGCGTCGGGTACATGCATGGAGGCGTCCCAGAGAGAGCAGCAGCTCGCCCGCACGAGGGACAGGACGAAACCCCGGTCCATGATGGAGAGCAGGTCGGAGAGGAAGTTGCCGAGGCTGGCGATGAGGTTCGAGGAGACCTTGGGGTCCCTGGAGGAGCGCGAGATCGCCTCGGAGGTCAAGGCTGCGACGAGGGTCGTGACATCGTCGCAGAACTGGGGCGAGAAACGGCTCTTCCGTGGCGAGTCGAGGGCCTTCATCTCTGAGAGCATCATGACCATCGAGCGGACGATCAGCTCCAAGAAGAACCTGTTTCGCGCGGATAGAGGCGTTCTTATTATCTAAATCTTACAAAAATGTATGTTCAGGTGTGTTCGGAAATGTTCGGAATTATTCGAGTATGTTCAAGTATGACATTCTGTGACATTCAGGTATGTTTGGAAGTATTCGGGTATTTTCGGAAATGTTAGAGTATTTTCGGAAATGTTGGGGTATGTTCGGAAGTGTTCAGAAATGTTCGGGTATGATCGAGTATGTTCGGAAGTGTTCGGGTATGTTCAAGTATAACATTTTGTGACATTAGTGTATGTTCAGAAGTGTTCGGGGATGTTCAGGAGTGTTCGAGTATTTTTGGAAATGTTCCGATATGATCGGGTATGTTCGGGTAATTTCGGAAATGTTCGGGTATGATCGGGTATGTTCGGAAATGTTCGGAAATGTTCGGGTATGTTCCTTCCTATAAGTCTTAAGTGTTAAGTCTTGAGTTATCTAAATTAACCTAACCTTTATGTAAGTCAGGTTAGGTTAGTGTCGACTGAATCAGCGGGATAAAGTTTTTTATTATATAGAGAGATATTCTTTTTAAAGAGTCCCGTAATACTCACCAGGAATAAGTGACTGCCAATTCACGGGCCTGACTTGTGGAAACGACCCAATGAAGGGCGAGCTCCTCGTGCAAGAGCCTCCTGCTCTGGTGGCTGTTGAAAAGTGGCAACTCTTGCCTCATCGAAGCCGTTCTGTCAAGGCCGCCGCGAGCGTGGACCTCCATCTCGGCGTCTTCGATGGGCAGATCCGGATTGCTCTGAGCCCTCACAACAATGGTCTGGGAGCCACCAACGGCGGCAGGGCCGGCTGTCGCATTGAAAGATGGTATAGCGCACTGATATGAAGCGTACGTGGCCAGCAAGGGGTGTCGGTTGTACGCGTCCACTTGGCCCCCCTCCACCAGGTTCGTCACGTTTCGAACCAAGAGGCCGATGGCCTCGAACACGGTCGCGGCGATGTTGATCGGTTGGGTCGGTAACGTCGGCGGTCGCACGAGCAACGAGATAAGCAGATCGAATAATTGGGGCATGCAGCGAACAAGCGCCGATGGCGAAGACCCTGCCAATTCCAAAAGAGCCGATTTCAGCTCCGATTCCATTCCCGCCTCGCCAATTCGGGGAGAGACTTGTCCGAGTTCCAGTGAACCGCACAACGATAGGAATCTGGATTTTTGACATCATTGCATTTTACCAGTATTCACACGTTTCTCATATTTATTCTAGAGTCTGAAACCTCTAATATGAATTGAAAAAATAAATGTCAAGCTAGGAAATGTATTGGATGTACTTTATAGACAACAGAGAAGTATTATTATACAACGTACCTGTCGATGTATTTGTCTTGCGGGTGCACGCTGGAAACTGGGTCCACAATTACGGTAAAAACACCTTTGTGAGCATCGACCCACCTGGTCCCGGGCAACATAACATCTGGCGCTATATAAGAGTAATTTGCCGGAGGTGGATCCAGCATCGCCGGTAAATTGAACTCTCCTGATTGTAAATGACCGTCTCGCAACAGTGGCAACCACTGAAAAGCGATAACTGATTGTCACCAGCAAAGATTTTGAAACTAGTGAATGATTTTTATAGGCAATGAGACACTTGTAACTACTTGACATTTCATTTTATAATGTAGTAAAAGACATAACAAAAAGAAAGCACAATGAAGGAGAAGCACGTAAGATAACTAAATGACAAACACAGCTGTTTACCGTGTACGCCACAGGAGTTTCCACGTTCGGTTGCTCGGCTTTTTTTTGACAACTAATGTGGTAAAACGTAAAAAGCAAGTGATGCTTGTCGTTCAGATCAGCTGGAAGTCGAATCTTCACCTCATCATAAAAATTAGGATTTTTATTATGATACAAAACAGTGGAGAAACATTCGTGTGTCATTTCAGGGCAGGATGACCTCCCGAAGATGTTGCTCAACGCATCTGCTTCCTGTTCTCCACCCATCAATTGTATCCTCACTGCAATATTCCGAGCGGAACCTGTTCTCGAACTGAAATTGACTTCCTGTAGAGACGAACAACGATACAAAATTTTACATTACGGCAATGAACTGTAAAATGAATCAATGAATGCAATAATTCGAGTATCTTGAATGTGAACTCGCGGTATAAATAAAACATGAGCTCACCTTCGGATAAACATACAGCAAATTTCGGTATATTAAATCGGGGGACACGAGCTCCGTGTGAAACTCCAAAATTTCCTTGATGGGCCGACTTTTTTCATCAGGATATGGATGCAGCCTCCTGAGATCCGGATCCAAGCACCTCTGCAATTCTTCTGGCTTAGGGCTGAGATCAAGTTTCAAAATCCCGGGCAGGCATTTGAGTCGTTTCAAATTCGATCCAGGCCGCCCAAGTTCAACAAGTAGTTTATACAAATCCTCGTCGCGTAGTCGCTCGCCTTCCTGCTTAAAAAAACTGGATACGGTGAGTGTGATGGGCCTGAAAGTCTCGAGACAGTTGGCGAAATCGTCAGGGGACCAGCTGCGCCGCTTATCGGAGTTGCTGACACCGCTGACGCCGCTGTTGCTGCTGTTACTGCTGCGACGTTCCAAGGAACCGCGACGAGTCGGGGTCTCGACCTTTTTTCGCCACTGCTCTAGACCCCCACATTTACGGTCAAGGGAGCCAGCGTTTCCGCTCGAATTGTTTTCCGGGTTCTCGCCGCCGCCCCCAATCACTCCGGAAAGGTAAACGGCAGTCCAGGCAAGAGGCATTCGGTAACGACCGAGGCGCTCGCAAGCCACCACCGCAGATGTTCTCACCTGTGCATTACCAAATAATTCGCATTATTATTACAATTATTACAGTCATAATTAAAATTATCGACTCCACCCCTTCCCCGTAAAAGAGCTCCTATAATTTTGATTGGAGATACGAATTGGTTCCGAAACGAATATTTCCTGAAATTTAGAATGGTGTCTTAATTTTGTCAGTAGAGGAATTAGTAATGCTCACGCTAATTTCTATAAAACTGCTGAATATCAAATTATTCTCATCTAATCAATAACATTTAATCAATTTTTTTTAAATTAGAAATACTCAAAATGCTAGCAGTTCATCAAATACCAGAATCCTCTGTATAGATGATTTTTTTATTAAAATATTTATAAAAATACTTTAAAAAAACCACAAAATTATGAATCCTTGAACATCGAATTCTATAGATCTATAAAGGAATTTATTATAATATGGAAAATCCTCAGATCGTATAAATATTGAAAATCTATGGAAAATACTTTAAAAAATAGAAAGCTATGAAATATATATATGGGTCATTCCATACAAGATTTTCATTCAAAAATTTTTTCTCCTCGAATCATTTTTTTTCACATAGTTCAACTGAAAATAAAAAACACGTATTTTTTTATTTCATCATTATATACAAAATTTCCAACTTATGAATTTTTAAACTTTTCATGTTCAGAGGAAGTTACTCTTAACACTAGCTAATATGCGAAAAAGTATTTAATTTTAAAAAAATCGAACCATCATGAAATGAATGCTTTTTTCTCAGCTTACGAATGAAGGATACTATTTACAAATAAATTCAAGTAATTGTTTATAACAAAAATTACCATTCCTTAAACAAATTCATGTTTATAAACTTGGGTATGTTTTTTTCAATTAAAATTTTTTTGCGGTAAAATTTTCTTCAAACACTTTTGCAGATACTCACAAAATTTCAGAATGGGCAGTTCAAAACTGTGGCTTCAATGAATTTTTAATCTTTCGCGTTTTTTTTTTTTTTTTTTTTTTTTTTTTATTTTTTTTTTTTTTATATTTTTTTTGGATTTACCCTTTTTCTTTTTTTTTTTTTTTTTTTTTTTTATATCTGTTTTTTTTTTTTTTTTTAAATTTCTTCCAATTGTAGAGAATAAAATTCTAGAAATCTATACAAATATCCATGAAATTTTCCATATTTTTTAGGAATCATAAAACTTGAAAGATTTCCATACAGATTTCTGGAATTAAAGCTCTAGAATATATAGTACATTGTGTGACTCTCGGACGGCAAAAATACCTCCAAGAGGTGCACACGATGTTTTGCATGCCGAGGGACTTCACTTTTTTGCCGTCCCGGGACCGAAAAGTTGGTCTTACAGTCCATGGACGGTAAAGTGACGTCATGAGGCATGTAAAATTTTTACCGGACATTAACATTTCATGTGACTTTTCCATTAACAGTAGCTTTAGATTTCTTATATTTCATATTTTTCTAGTACTGCTAGTATGTTTTTATACTTATGGAGTATTTACCTTTTTAACTACATGGATAGCATGGTATATTCATGCATTCTTAAAATAAAGTTTTTCAAAATTCGATGCTCTAGGATCAAAAAATTTATAAACTGTTATCAATTTTATAGATTTTTGAGAGAACTGCATCTCTATGGATTACGAGCGCCTATTCATACAGGGTGTCTCGAACAAGTCGGAAATCCTGAAAATCACCGATTCGTTATGAAATTCTAAGACAATTTTTCCTTTGCCATTTTTCACAAGACTGAAAATCAACAAAGATATTCGAGTTTGAAATTTAACTAATAAACCTGCTCTTACGAGAAGTACAGATAAAAACGAGTGACCAAAATTTAGCAAAATTTTATGCATATTTTTATGAGTAGAAAAGTACTCAACAGTTTTTAAAAAAACTCAAAATCAAAAAAGATATTCAAGTTGAAAGTTTCAACCAATCAGATTTCTCAGATTTCGAACTCGAATATCTTTTTTGATTTTAAGTTTTTTGAAAAACTGCAAACGATTTTTCAACTCAGAAAAATATGCAGAAAATTTTGGTAATTTTTGGTCCGTGGTTTTTATCCCCACTCCTCGTAAGAGCGCGCTTACTGGTTTAATTTCGAACTCGAATATCTTTGTTGATTTTCAGTTTTGAGAAAAATGGCAAAGGAAAAATTGTCTTGGAATTTCATGAAGAATCAGTGGTTTTCGAGATTTCCGACTTGTTCGGGACACCATGTATAGTTTTTATATTTTTAGTATGTGTTTTTTTTTTATTTATCAGATTCTGTAAGAATTGATAGAATTTTTAGATTTCCATGTTTGTAGTTTTATAAACTCAGAGAAAAATTTGGTTTTTCTCACTAAATTTTTCTTCACCCGACTAAATTAATTTAGTCACATACGAACCTATTAAATTTTTTTTTTATTTGACTAAATTTATTTAGAATATGTTTAGTACGATTGACTAAATTCTTTAGTCAGCTCGAATGGAGCATCTTTTTGTTTTGAATGGATGACATCTTGTTATAAAAAAAGATCT
Organism: Platygaster orseoliae; assembly: GCA_030522825.1. Classification (NCBI taxonomy): domain Eukaryota; kingdom Metazoa; phylum Arthropoda; class Insecta; order Hymenoptera; family Platygastridae; genus Platygaster; species Platygaster orseoliae. The sequence goes on from JAPYZL010153545.1 coordinate 13,394, forward strand.
TTTCTTGTGTCAAAAATGTATTAAGCCAAAGTGACTAACTTATTTATTCATATCGAAATAAAAAGTATCATCGTTTCCGCTCAAACTTATTGACCTATTGATCGAAGGCGTTCACTTGCTTCTAAGTAGGTCTTCAGTAAGACTTACCAAATTTTTTATTTGCGTCAAGCAAAATAGTTACTTATGTACTAACTATTTACTTATTCACTTGGAAAAAAAATTTCATAATTTTATTAGAAGTCTTTGGTAAGATTGAATAATTTTTTTATCAATGTTAAACATGGAAGGTTTATTGATTACACTTCTTATTTATTTACTCGGAGAAAAAAACATATATTCCGTTGTAACAGGTCTTTAATATTATCTGATATTATCTGATATAACCCATTTCCATTCATAATTCACGAAAATTTTATCGTCATTTACTGTAAATTTTCTTGAATTACTGGCAACTTCGTCAGCTTCAGAAAAGTTTATTATGTTTGAATTAAATAGTTAGAGACCTGCGCGTACGCAGAGTCTCCGCTAACAAAAATTATATGTCCGAGATATCCACATTAAGGATATTCGCAAGGGTCAGCCTAACCGAAGTGCAATGGAAAAGCCTCGCCCTGGGGAAACCGCCTTCATGATCACGGTAATCCCGACACCAGGTAAGTACCCGACACCAGGTAAGTATGCTTGAACACGTTTTCGCCCACTATTTAACCCTTCACCAATATTTCTTTCTTTCGAAAAAAACTACGCCAACGCCACCAAGTAGCCATTTTTTGTAATACACCTGCGCAGCGCGAAAATTCAAATCGCTCAAATCAACGGCACGCTGTAAATGTTATCTTTCCACACAAGTTCCGGTACCATTTTCTCAACTTTACTTATCTCCATCATCGAATTTTCCAACTTGATTTTAGAAATTCCACAATTGTTTTAATTCCAGCTTTTTTTAGACCTGACATATGGTAGAAACAATTTTTTTAAATTGAACTGAATGAGATTAGAAGTCAAGATTTTTCAAAGAAAAATTTAGATAAATCTACTAAAATAAAAATTTTGGTAAATTTTCAATATTTTTGTACGCAATAACATCTACATAGATATTTAATATTTAAAGGTTTCTTGTTTTTTTTTCCGTATTTTTAAGATTTTGTAGCATTTTCTGGTACTTTTAGATTTTTAGTAAATACATAGATTGCTCAGTGTTTTTGAGGATTTGATATTCTAGAATTTAAAGTGTTGTAGATCTTGAGTAATAAGTAACTTTTTGCATGAAACCAGCACTTAAACAAATTTCCACTACTTCAAGTATTAATCCAGTGTTTATGTGATTCATATTATTTTCTTGTGTTTTAATGGATTGTATAGATTTCCAGAGTTTTATGCTCCAGGATTCCAATTTTTTTTCAGATTTTCAGCATTTTCGTGGATTCTTATTATCTCTACTATTCGGCGGCTTAAAAAATTTGTCGAATTATTATTTTCTACTTCATTCTGGTTGAAGATTTATCATAAGAAATCTGTTTTATAAAAAGTTCTTGCAAAGACAGGATTATTGTTATTTTCGAGTTGGTGAAATTAATAATTCTGAATTTGGTTTAATCTTAATAACATTTTATATGTCCCTTAGATTTCAAAAAGTACATTCTAGATCTAGAAAACAAAGTCTTGAAAATTTCTTACACTTTTATAGATTTTGATAAAATAATATCTACAGAGATTTTATGAATTTTATAGATTTCGAGTATTTTATAAGCATCATTCACTTCAAAACATGGTATTTCGCCAAAAATCATTAGTAAAAAAATTAGTATAAAAATTATTGTTAAACTATAACTATAGTTATAATTTAACAATAATTATATTTATAATTTGAAATTAGGGAAATTCCCCCCCCCCTTGGAACAGCAGAACCTGAAAATTTCACTTGTTTGCTAGAAAAATATTCTCTGCAATAAAAAAATGAAAATACAACAGTGACACTCTTCTCACCAAATATGCTATGGAAATCACAACAAGATAACAGGTTGGCTGATAAGTCCCCGGTCTGACACATAGATGGCGTCGCTAGTATTAAATGCATATTATTTTTATATAGTACCAACCTTCAAAT
>JAPYZL010153552.1:0-15503 GCA_030522825.1 Platygaster orseoliae
GGGATGTACTTTGAATAATTTTTATTAAACTTTTCATTCTATTGTAAAATGACTAAGTTTTATTACCAGTTCCCGAACTTTTTGGACACACCGTGTAGACAAATTCGAATGAAATTGATTGTAATTTAACGTAAAAATTGATGAATAATGAAATTCAAAGAATAATGCAAAAAAAATACATATACACCCAATCATTAATAAGTTGAATGATTTCAAAAATCATTTGGTTTATTAAATCGAAAACGTTAAGTATCCTAGTTTTTAGAAAAATATTTCTTAAATGAAATTCTAACTATCAAGATTTAATTAGGATAATAAAGTGTAGATGTTAGTAGAGAATAGATGATTTTCTGGTATTTTTACGAGTTTTTTCAATTTTCATGAATCTAGATAGAAATTCATAAAAATGCAAAAAAATCTTTTGAAACATCCAAACTGAAGAAATACTAAAAATAAAAAAAATCCTGTGAATTAACACTTTTTTGAAAAACTCAATAAATATCTATAGCCTATTAAACTTGAAATTTTGGAGCATTAAATTCCAAAAAGCGTTTATAAAAATATATAAAAATGCCAGAAATATGAAACGATACAAAATCTTCAAAAAAGTACGAAAATGCAAGAGATCTATAAAATATAAAAAATCTATATAAATGAAATCTTTCTAGAAGTCTATAAAATAATCGAAAATTCATGAAAATTTGAATTCGAGTAATTCATAAAGCAATTTACAAACATATTAGAAATTGATCAAAATCCAAAAAAAGTTTCACAAATACGTGAAAAATACTAAAAATCTTTTATTATTAAAAAATTAAGCAAAGATAATTGTCTAAAAAATTAATTTAACTTTTAATATTAGAATGTATATTTCTGGAACTTTATAAAGAAAATCATTTTATTACAAAAAAAATGATAGAGGTCTAGTAATTACTTAAAAAATATGAAAAAGCTCCTAAATATATATAGGTAATATAATATCTGCTGGAAAATTATTTTTAATAATCAAAATCGTTGGTATTTTCAATATATTTGAGCGTTAAATTATCGAGATTTTCATCGGGGACTATAAAAATACTATAAAATTATAAAAACAAAAGAAAATACAATAATATTTTACCAACAATACCGTACACGCCAATTTTAAACTTCTACAATTCAAAATTTAATTTTCCTTCAGTTCATCAAAGTTTATTGAATTGAAAGTAAACGTTTAAAACTTGTGTATCTATAATTTCCCCGAAAATCTTTAAAAATATAAAATTTTTTGAACTCGGTTTTTTATAGTATAAAACTACACAAAGCTGAATGAAAAACCATAATTATATTCGTAAATTTTCCAAACTGCATGAATACTGAAAAGAAATGTGATTCAAACGATTTGAAGGTCACAAAAACTGAATTGCAATAAAAATTATATTTGTAGTTTGAAAATCGCGGTTATAATTCCAAACCACAAAAAATTCAAATATATATTCTCTAAATCAAATCAGAACGAAATGCCACTCCAAAAAATCCAAATACCATCCTTCCCCAAAACACGAACAATCCCGGAAAAAATTCAGTTTCCCCCTCGAGGGCCGAAAACAAAGCCGACCGATTGAATTTCCCCTTCACTCCTCCCTTCCTCTCTAATTTGTCGCTTTTTATCGCCATTTTTTGTTTTTGTTTTTTCGTTTTGTTTCGCGAACACGGGGGAAATCCCCCAGTCGACAGATGAGTGGCGGCGGCTCGGGATGAATATTAATCCAACAATATCGGTTACATTTTTGCATAAATTTACATGGGGGGTTGTTGTAGACTTCAACCCCGAGAGGGGGTGGCTTGGATTAATAAACGCCTCGGAAATAACGCGAGTCGAGAGGGTGCGAAGGTATATTGAAGGGCAAGTCACGCTTCGGACCAATGCTCCATGTTTCGTTACGCCGGAAACGTGTAAAAGCGAGCCGCTGTAATCTTTTATCGCGCTTCTCGTTTCGCGAGTGATATTTTCCGTGAGAAAATGAAGGGGAAGTGGGGGGAATGCCGGGGAAAAAGTGTGAGGAAAATACTGATTGTTTGTAGGAATGTGCATTTTTGAAAAAAACTTTCTTATGGTGTTTTTGTTTTGATTTGCGTTTGGGAACTGATTTTTTGTTTTTTTTTTGTTGCAGGTGAGTTCATTGAAAATGATGGCTGCTTTTGTCTCCCATGATGAACCGAAAGCAAGTGAACTTTAGTGAACATGAATTTGAGGTTTAGATTTATTATTTTATATATTATAATTAGATTTGTCTATTTTCAGCAAGTGCTTTTTTTCGTCCTGTGACTACTGTTTTTTCCAATGCAAAAGCTTTATTTGGAAGCTCAAAAGTTTCCCAGAGAAAGGGTGTAAATGTAAGCGGAAAAAGGCGAATCAATTTAAATTTATGGAATTGATGAATGATAAAAACTGGCGCAAGGTCAATTTAGGATTACCCTCCAAGTCATGAATTTCAGATAAACATCATAAACGTGAATCATTCCCTATCCAATGGCAAAGGAAAATTTACATATTGTTTCACTGTGAATAGACTGGTTTGCGTACCGCGTATCTTACTCGAAATATTTTATCAGATTTGGATGAGGGTTGCTAATGTGATGCTTGGAATCAGGTTTCAAAATGAAGGAGTCATTGTCGAAATTTCATTTTGAATTTCAACTACTTTCACAAAAATTATTCACTATTTGCAGGTAATAATGTTTAAAACCATTGATTTTGACTTTTTTTACTTTCAAAGTTGCAAACTCATGTAAAATGCGTTTTTTGTATTTCACATTAATTTCATCTTCAAATCGTGTTTTTCAATTTTGTTGTATATTAATTGTCCATCTTCATAAATGTTCTAGTGGTATTTCAAAACCAGTTTGAGTTTATTTTTTACGAATATTTTTTGAAAATTTCAATAATTTACAAATTTTATATTTATAAGTTGAATCTATACCCAGAACTTCTTCTTATGTATTTATTTCTCAGTTTTTTTCATTTCTTTTACCATGCAGTAAATTGGGTAAAGAATTTTCATTTACAAATTTATGAATGAGAAATACTGAATTCAAATGATGAGAAAACAAATCATCATTTTTTGAAGGAATTTATAGGAATAGAGTAAATTTAATATTGTTTTTCACAGAACACAAAAATTTTCAAAATTTCTGTATCTAAAATATCAGAATCCCAAATTTTTCCAATCTTGAAATTTTAAATTTCTCATCAATCGCAGAAATATTGTTTTATTTTTTAATTATTCTCTATTCTATTTTGATTTTTTAGAAAATTCAAATAAATAATTGGCAGAAAAAATTAATAACGTTAAAGAATAGAAACAATTGATTTTCAATTAGTCAATAGTATAAAGATTAATTTTTCATTGAAATATCAATTCAACAATAAAATTATTTTTCATAATAAAACGAAGGTTCTGTAATATTCTTTTTTTTTCAATTTACTAAAAAATTTTAATGATAATCCTAACAATTTCATTCATTTATAATTAAGTACTTTTAATTAGTTGAATTTATACCCATAACTTCTTTTTATATGTATTTATTTTTCAGTTTTTTAAATTTTTTTTTTACCATGCAGTTAATTGTATACAAAATTTTCATCTACAAGATTATGAATGATAAATATTGAATTTATATGATGAAAAGACAAATAATCATTTTTGAAACAAATTTAAAGGAATATAGTCAATTGAATATTGCGTTCCAAAATACGCAATATTTTCAAAATTCCTGTATCTAAAATACCAGAATCCCAAATTTCGCTGATCTTGAAATTTGAAGTTTCTCAAGAATTGCATTACTGCTGTCATATTATTTAATTATTTTCTTTTTACTTTGATTTTGTAAAAAATGCAAATAAAAAAATCGCCAGAAAAAATTATGAACATTGAAGATTAGAAACGATTGATTTTTAATTAATCGATAGTATTAATGTGAACTATTCATTGAAATAATAATTCAAAAATGAAAGAACTTTTAATCATAAAACAAAGGTACTTTAATATTCTTTATTTTTCAATTTATTTCAAAATTTTATTGATTATCCAAGAATTTTATTAATTTATATTTTATTATTTTCAATTGGTCGAATCTAAACACACAACATCTTTTTTTGTATTTATTTTTCAGTTTTTTCATTTCTTTTACCATGCAGTAAATTGAGCAAAGAATTTTTATTTACAAATTTTTTGAATGAGAAACACTGAATTTAAATTATGAGAATTCAAATAATCATACTTTGAACAAATTTATAGAAATACAGTCAATTGAATATTTTTCTACAAAATAGGCAAAATTTTCAAAATTCCTGTATCTAAAATATCTAAAACTATCTAAAAATCTCAAATTTTTTTAATCATTAAATTAAAAAGTCTTCATTTATTACATAACAATTGTTATATTATATAATTATTGTCTGTTTACTTCGATTTCATAGAAAAATCAAATAAAAATATCGCCAGAAAAAATTATTAACATTGAAGATTAGAAACGATTGATTTTCGATTAGTCGATAGTATTAAGGTGAATTTTCATCAAAATATTTATTCAATAATCTAATGAATTTGGTTAACAATACGAAGGTAATGTTGTTCTTTTTATTTTTTATTTATTCCAAATTTTTTTTGGACAATCTCGATGAGTTTTAACAAATTTTTAATTTCAAATCTTAGCGAAGAAAAATGAAAATGAAAAAAGTTGAAATCAGCTCTAGATTAAACTTTCTTTCTTCGTAAAATCAGAAAAATTGTTAATAACCACATATTTTGAAATCAAAATGAAGTTGTAAATCAATTAAAAGAAGTGGAAATCAATACGAGCTTCCATTTATCTATATTCATTGAATTTAATTATTTATATTTCTATATGAAGATACGACCAACTTGCAAAATATTATCTTGCATTTTCTGAATGTAACAATCAATTGGTAAATATTCAGGAAATTAAGGAAAAAATCCAATATTTACATACACAGAAATACAAATATTATGCAATCTAACGATTTTATTTTATTTTTGATAAAATGATGTTTTTCAAAATAAATTTTAGGATTTTATTGATTTTTCCTCTGAAATTGAGAAAAAGGAGTTGAATTGATCATATGTAAAATAAAAATTCATTATTAATCATCATGAAAATAAAAATTTGGAACGCTACAAAATTCAAGACTGAATTTTACAGATTGAGATTCGCTTACAATTAGTTTCGAGCGAATTTTCTGCCTTGCCTCGAAGACCTGCTTTATTTACAAGCCCATAAAAAAGGGAACATTTAATCCAGTCACGGCTCTGCAAATCACATTTAACAATGCTCGTAATATTTCTTAATGACTGTACAAGACATTAAGAAAGCTTACTAAAAAATAAGTAGAACAAACTTTTTGTAATTACCGAGGTAATAATCACTAATACAATGAGTCCGAACGTATTTTTGCATTCAGAAACTTTTCATACATTGTTACATACACTTTTTTTCAATTATAAGTATTACAATATTAATGTTTTTGATTCCCGGTCATTTTACCGAACCCAAGTTCCCGAACGGTCATTTTCCTGAATGGCCATTTTCCCCGAACGACAATTTCTCCGAAAGTATTATTTCCCGAATTTCGATTGGAATTCAACTTTTATTTCGAGTATACATTTATGAATTTCATAAGAAGAGTCTTCAATAAGAAGATTCGTGGTGAAAATTCGAAATTATGTCTCTTCAGATATAAAATTCAAAAGGTGATGTTATGTGCGATTGTTGAATGCAATTATCATGTAAGAAATGGAGACTCTAATTTTGAATGTGACAATTGTTGTTCATACGTCAATTGTTTTGTAAATGCGTAACCATGGCATTTCTAGACAGGCTGATAGGAAAATTTTCCGTTTGGGAAAATTAAAAACCCTTCGGGAAAACGGTTTTTGGGAAAATGACCGTTCGGGAAAATGGTCGGCAAAGAATGTTTTTACATCTTTTCTCGTAAAAATATTAATGATTATATGTACTTCAGAATAAATTTAAAAAAAAAAACATTTTTTTTAACATTCCACCTCGTAAATCATGATTTCCCCAAAATTATCCACAATCTTATATAATCTATCACGAAAAAAATCCTTCACAAGTAATCGCTCATACGATTACGAATGCCTGATGATTTCGTATCTGGGGACGAATTCCGAAACAATAATCACTGCTTGATTAGAACAATCAATGATTTCGATTGGTTATTCATAATGAGATAGCGGGTAAATGCGTGTAGGTATTATGGCGGCGCGTTTGCGATCCATCTCGCGCAACAACTGGGAATACGAATTCGTGTTCGGCGAGGATCGCGCGAGGGCAAGCAATGCACAAAGGGAATATAGAAATTATAATGACGTATGAGGCGCAATGGCCGACTCTCATTGCGCAATGTCGTGTTTGTATATAGTGGATGTATGTATGTACAGAGAGCCAGCCAATTTTGGCCGTTGTGCGTGATGCGGTGCTCTCCACGGCAGTAGTAGAGGGGCGTGTACGGCCAGGCATCAGGGCTCTGCCATTAATCGCGGAAGAGCACAATGCCCGCGAAAAACGAAACCCTGAAAAACATGCAGCCCGTTTTTTGCATAACTCCCTTTTAATGTTTTTCCCCTGGCTTTCCTAATTATGCGACTAATACCGTAATCGCTCGTCGCGCTAACATTTTCGCGAAAAAGAAACGGAATGAAATTACCCATAATTTCGCGCGCCATTGCGTCGGTGAATTTCACGGAATGTTGAAAAATTTAACGATAAACTTTAGAGTGGTTCGCGAGTTGATGTTAATAAAGTTTACAACGTTGAAAAATCACACAAGAATTTTTTTCTAAGATTTGAATTAATGATTTTAATTTCTGCATTTAGAATTCAAGTTGCAGAATTTGAATCAGAATTCTCAGAATTTTTAAGTTCTTGAATTTTTTATACTGAATTCAGTGAATTTTAAAATTCATAATGCAAGTTTCAGAATATGAATCAGAATTTTCAGAATTCAGTGAAGTTTCAAAGTATATTGTTTCAATTTGTTCTTTCTTTCAGTGAATTGTTGAATTTTTTCACTGAATTTTCGAATTGATAATTTGAATCAGAATTTTTGAATCTGGAATTTGAATTTCAGAATGTAATTCAGAATTTTTAAAATAGGAATTCAAATTAAGGATTTGAATAAAAGTTTCTAAATTTAGAATTGAAATTTCAGCGTTTGAATCAAAATTTTTGAACTCAGGATCTAAACTTTTGAATTAGAAACGGAATTTTCGGAATTTTCAAATTCTTAAATGTTTTCCTTTAATTCAGTGAATTCTTGAATGTGTAATTAAAATTTAAGAATATGAATAAAAATTTTCAGAATTCAGTGAAGTTTCACAGTGGATTCTTTTAATTTGTTCTTTCGTTCAGTGAATTCTTGAATTTTTTCCAATGAACATTCGAATTTAGAATTCAATTCACAATATTTGAAATTAGAATTTAATTCCGAATATTTGAAATTAGAATTGAAATTGCAGAATTTCAATAAAAGTTTTTGAATTTAGAATTCAAATTTCAGCATTTGAATCAAAATTTTTGAACTCAGAATTCAAACTTTAAATTTTAATCACAATTCCTAAATTTAGAATTCAAATTTCGGAATTTCAATTAAATGTCTCAGAATTTTTGATTTCTCCAATTTTCTTTATTTACTTCAGTGAATTCTTTAATTCATTATTTAAATTTAAGAATGTGAATCAGAATTTTTAGAATTCAGTGAAGTTTCACAGTAAATTCGTTCAATTTGTTCTTTCATTCAGTAAATTGTTGAATTTTTTCACTGAATTTTCGAATTGATAATTTGAATCAGAATTTTTAAACCTAGAATTGGAATTGCAGAATTTAATTCAGAATTTTTGAAATCAGAATTTAAATTTCAGAATTTGAATGAAAGTTTTTGAATTTAGAATTGAAATTTCAGCGTTTGAATCAAAATTTTTGAACTCAGAACTCAAACTTTAGAATTTGAATAAGAATTCCTAAATTTGGAATTCAAATTTCAGAATTTAAATCAGAATTCTCAGAATTTTTAAATTCTTGAATTATTTCATTTAATTCAGTGAATTGTTGAATTCATAATTTAGATTTAAGAATATGAATCAGAATTTTCAGAATTCAGAGAAGTTTTACAGTAAATTCTTTCAATTTGTTCTTTCTTTCAGTGAATTCTTGAATTTTTTTCAGTGGATTGTTAAATTTAGCATTTAAATAAAAATTTTTGAAACTAGAATTCAAATTTCAATATTTTACTAAAGGTTTTTAATTTTAGAATTCAAATTTCAGAATTTGAATTAGCCTTTTTCACTTCAGAATTTCAAATTGCAGAATTTGAATCAGAATTCTCAGAATTTTTAAATTCTTGAATTTTTTTACTGAATTCAGGGAAATCTTAAATTCGTCATTCAAGTTTTAGAATATGAATCAGAATTTTCAGAATTCAGTGAAGTTTCACAGTGAATTCTTTCAATTTGTTTTTTCTTTCAGTGAGTTCAATTTTTTTCAGTGAATTTTCGAATTTAGAATTTAAATCAGAATCTTTGAATCTAGAATTGGAATTTCAGAATTCAATTCAGAATTTTGAAAATTAGAATTGAAATTTCAGAATTTGAAAAAAAATGTTTGAATTTAGAATTGAAATTTCAACATTTAAATCAAAATTCTCGAACTCAGAATTCAAACGTTAGAATGTTAATCAGAATTTCAAAATTAAGAATTCAAATTGCAAGATTTGAATTAGAATTCTCAGAATTTTTAAGTTCTTGAATTTTTTTCACTGAATTCAGTAAATTCTTATCCTTAAACTCATAATTCAAATGTCAGAATATGAATAAGAATTTTCAGAATTCAGTGAAGTTTCACAGTGAATTCTTTCAATTTGTTCTTTCTTTCAGTGAATTCTTGAATTTTGTTCAGTGAATTTTCGAATTTAGAATTTAAATCAAAATTTTTGAAACAAGAATTCAAATTTCAAAATTCGACTACGAGTTTTTGAATTTAGAATTCAAATTTCAGAATTTTAATCAAAATTTTTGAATTCAGAATTCTAATTTCCGTAATTAAATTAGCATTTTCAACTTTAGAATTTCAAATTCCAGAATTTGAATCTGAATTCTCGAAATTTTTAAATTCTTGAATTTTTTTAATTTTATTCAGTGACTTCTTAAATTCTTAATTGAAATTTAAGAATATGAATCAGAATTTTCGGAATTCAGTGAAGTTTAACAGTAAATTTTTTCAATTTGTTCTTTCTTTCGGTGAATTGTTGAATTTTTTCACTGAATTTTGGAATTTATAATCTGAATCAGAATTTTTCAATCGAGAATAAGAATTTAAGAATTTTTGACATTAGAATTTAAATTTCAGAATTTTAATAAAAGTTTTTTAATTTAGAATTGAAATTTCAGCATTGGAATCAAAATTTTTGAACTCAGGATTCAAACTTTAGAATTTCAATCAGAATTTCTAAATTTAGAATTCAAATTTCAGAATTTGAATAAAAATTTTTAGAATTTTCGAATTCTTGAATTTTTGAATTCTTGAATTTTTGAATTCTTGAATTTTTGAATTCATGAATTTTTGAATTCTAAAATTTTTGAATTCTTGAATTTTTGAATTCTTGAATTTCTGAATTCTTGAATTTTTGAATTCTTGAATTTTTTCATTTAATTCAGTGAATTCCTAAATTCATAATTCAAGTTTCGGAATATGAGTCAGAATGTTCAGAATTCAATGAAGTTCAACGGTAAATTCTTTCAATTTGTTCTTTCTTCTAGTGAATTGTTGAATGTTTTCACTGAATTTTCGAATTTATAATTTTACTCCAAATTTTTGAAACTAGAATTCAAATTTTAGAATTTGACTAAGAGTTTTCGAATTTAGAATTGAAATTTCAGAATTTGAATCAAAATTTTTGAATTCAGAATTCAAATCTTAGAATTTGAATCAGCATTTTTAACTTAAGAATTTCAAATTTCAGAATTTGAATCGAAATTCTCAGAATTTTCGTATTCTTGAATTTTCTAAAATTTCCTTGTAAGGGGCTTCGTCGAATTTGTTTTTTCAAGGTTTCAAAATATTTTTGGTAAATCTCTGAAAAAAAATTTTCGTGTGATTTGTCAACGTTGTAAACTTTATGAACATCCCGAGTTGAAAGCTCGTATTTGTATAAATTCTTTGAATGTATTTTCAACTTCTTCTTGGTTTTAAAGTATCTAGTTATTGGCGTTTTTTCTTGTTTTATAAGTGAAGCTCGAATTGAGTTGAACTTTTTTGAACCTCATTCGACTTCGATAACAAGATTTGGAATTGAAATTTGTTAATAAGTTGGGATCATCTCTGATATAAAAAAAAAGTCAACTTAATACTATCAACTAATTGAAAATCAATCGTTTCAAATCTTACATGTTAATAATTTTTTCTGGCGATTTTTTTGTCTGAATTTTATACAGAATCAAAGTAAAACAGACGATAATTAAATAATATTACAATGGTCACGGAATTATTGAGAAACTTAAAATTTAAAGATCAAAAAAATTTGCATGGTAAAATAAATGAAAAAAAATACTGTGAAATAAATACATCAAAAGAAGTTATGGGTATAAATTCAACTGATTAAGAATAATAAAATATTAAAATGTATAAAAATAGTTGTAAACGTTATACTTTTTTTATTTTTGATTATTGACACATTTTTGACTTACGTTTGATTTACATTGATACATTTATGACTTTTTTTTAATGATTGATACATTCTTTAACATTTGCATTAATTAAACGATTGAATAAAATCCCAGCAAATTACTTCATTCATCATGAGACATAAAACAACCCCAAATTAACATTTATAATTTTTCATTAACTATTAAATTCAATGAAAAAGTTAAATAATTCAATTAAATAGTTGATTTCAAAAAATTAAAAAAAACTTTATTCCTGAACGAATTTACAGTGTTTGGATCAATAAAATTAGACAAGTAATGATATTATACAGTTTTTTTATATTTGATTCTGTCTTTTTATTCATTGCACATCCTCAAAAACCACAAATATTTTTTTGTTTAAGAAATTAAGGAATGATTAGTGATACCTAAAACAGAAGAAACCCTCCCCCCTTCTCCTCCTGCCGTACCAAAAAGTAACGACCCCAAAGCAACAAATTTTCATTATCGTGAAATTTCCCACATATTCTCAAATAACGTAACAACAAACGTGAAAACAAATAACATGGATCAAATCTTTGAGTAAAGCATCGTATCATGTTTCACGGTGCTATAATTTAATATAGCGTCCCAAACAACGATCCAATTCCTCTCAAACAATGAAGTTTACCAACGAATTGTTATTACAAATAAAACTTTATAATGTGTGTAGAGTAACAAAGTTCTCTGTGAATTCGAATCTCGCAATTATTCTAATTTGATGTGTGTGCTCAATGTTATTATGTTAGAAGCAGCTTGTATTGTATTTGCAACTAGAAAACAAGTTGCATTCAACGATTCTGGTATTTCCATCAATTTCATTAGCTTTTATGACCTCAAAAGCCTGTTTGCAAAAGTTTGGTTTAAATACTAAACGTGAATGAAAACGAATTTTGTCTCGTTGTTATATTCATCTTCGTACGTTTATTTCCGCAAACGTACGTAAGTGCTCTCGAAGGAAAATTTGCGAGCGGAACTATTCGTTCGTGAATTTCGCAGAGCACACAACTTTTTCCATCAATTCAAACGTCGCTTACCCATAATCGGCGTGACATTTTCATCCCCCAACAAAATTAACGAGCGAAATTCACTCCAAGTATCAATTTCCCGCTGTTCCTTTTCCCAGGCCGGGATTAGAAAAATGACTTGCTCCCTCGAAACGGCGCGCACGCATTATCGTAGCCATGGCAAAAAGCATTTTCACCATTCCATGTGTTGTCGTCGCGTCGTTTCGCGAATCCCTAGTGCGATTCGTTTCACGTTCGAGGCGTCGTTAACGCACCACTTAGGTCCCCCCGTACAGATCGTTTTTCGATACCAAACCACCTATTGCCTTTTAGTATTTTTTTCTGTTTTTCGGCGTGTTTTTTCCTTCTGCTGCTAATGAAGAAAAAAAAAGTAGAAGGAGTATAAAAGGCTACTGGGTTACCAAAGTAGAAATTTTATTTTGAATTTTAACTTCTTTCACAGTCAGTAATTGCATCTTGTAGGTGAAAATGTTAAAAACCATTGATTTTGATTTGTTTAGTCTCGAAAGTCGCAAAATGATGTAAAGTGCGTTTTTTTGTATTTTACCTTATTTTCATCTTCGAATCGAGTTCTCCAATTTTGCTATAATATCATAATGATTATTTTCGTGTATTATTCTTTCATTATCATCATTATTTAGGTTTGAACCTTCAAAACCCCCCCCCCTCCGCCTACGCCCTTGTTTACACGTTTCATCCCTCACCCCTCGCAAAAACAAGTTTTCAACCCCTTACAACTCCCGAGGCCCGAAAAAAGCGAAGGTTAAATTGTTTCGTTAAACTTTTCGTCGGACTTTCATTAAGTTTCGTTTACGCGATTGTGGGAGCTCAGGAAAGAAAAAAAGAAACGACCGTTTCCCGACGGAAAATTGGACTGTTTCCCTAGAAAATTCCAGTCGACGAAAATCCCCCTAATTGTTTGCCAGACTCATGTACTTACCTGCGAAAGGGAGACCCTTTTTTCCCGGTGATTAATACGGAATCGAAAGTTTTTCGTGCCATTTTATTGCAAAGTTTGGGAAGAGGGAAAATGTTTTTTCCTGAGATGCAATCTTCAGAGATGAGACGCATCTGTGACACTCGTGGAAGAAATTCGCGAGCTTCGTAACTTTCCCTGGCGACGAATAATTTCCTCTCTTTTCTACATGTTGATGAAGAACCCTATTTCCTTATTTTATTCGATCGAAGGGAAAACTCGCGGGTTCGCGCTTCGTCACGTTTGCCAATTTGCATTGATAAGGGTTTTCTTTTTGTTCACAATCGAGTTTCGTGATTCGTTTATTTGATAATGTTTGGGTGCGAGATAAAAAGTGAGGAATAAGTGATGCAGGTTATTGACTTTGGGTTGTTTTTTGAACACGAGAATAAGAGAACGTTGGTAGAAAAATTTATCCTCAGTACGGATTTTTGTTATTCTAAAGAACTCATAAAGATGAAGATGATTCATTCAATAATTCCAAGAAAAACCATATCTTTTCTTAACCAAGGGCTATCTCGATACTAGTATTGTAAAAATGTGATTCTCCAAAAAACTTGGTAAAATTTCGATTGCTTTAAAAAATTTTCCATTAAAGTAACCCCATGTAATCGTAACCAATGTTTAAAAAAGTTTAAATTTAACAACCCCTAATGGTAATTTCGCCCAGAGCATTAATTACCTTCCCCAAAATATCAATATTATATTCGCGTGCCAAGTATTAAGCAGACTCACCCTTTTCCTCTTTCACAATTTGTTAATATAAATACCACGCAATGCATGTATCGAGTTTCCCGAGTGCGAGTAATTTGCGAGTCCGCGTTTACGTTCAATTAATGCACACTGTATTGTGTATTTTTGCGCCCTCCCCCTGGTTTATTGCTTCCACTATTCCGTTCCCTTCAACTACTTGTTGGGTTTCATTATTGAATTTCGAACTGATTTATGGGCGAGGCATGAGATCAGCGTAGTGACCTGGCGTGAACGTAATTGCTCCCATGTTTATGAACGACTACACGGAGAAGCGTGTAACGTGATTAAATATTCCGATGAATAAAATTCTATATCTCGCGGCCGGTCGGTTTCGCTTAATTAAGACTGTAATTGAAAACATTGCGCGCTTCCGTGGAAATGCGCACTGTGGCGATAAAGGAGAGGGGAAATTATAATTCGCGAATTCGAAGGAATGGATGAAAGTCGTTGAAACTTTATGGATTTAAGCAGTTATTTGTATAAACAGGGTGTCTAGCCTCCAGGAAATCCGGAAAATCCTGGAATTCTACTTCAATTTTGATCTCCAGGATAAATCCGAGAATGCTACTTGAATTTTTCGAAACCTCCTGCAATTTTACCTGGCTTAATTAATGGGTATTTGAATCTTTAAATTTACACGCAAAAAGTAGAAATTAAAAAATAAAAAAATAACTGTAATAGTAGAAATAAGGGCTTATCTGAATTTTTTATGTAAATAAATAAAAAAAAACTCACGAACTCTACTAATTACAAATGTATAGCTTGTGACTCGAACGCATTGATCGATTTGGTCGCGTGACCGTCGATCGTAATGCTCACATGCGCAGTAGGCTTCTTCCCCGTGATGGAGAAGAAGGCCATTTTGGAGATCGATGCGTGGTCAATATTCGGCCATATTGGAAATAGTCGAATTCAGTCGAATTCAACAGGATAAAATCGGTCCTTTACAATTCGGTCGTTTTGTTGTTGTTTATTTTATGAATTCGTCGTGTGCTCCTATCATTAGAAGCACACGATTTGAAAGTGTGGTAAGTGTGGGGTCGAGTGATGGATTTTTTGGGTGATTGGTGACGGGGAAGTACTTTTTTTTATTTATATCGGCGTCGTTATTTTTAGTTTCAGTTCGGGAGAGATGAATTTTCCAATGGATTTATTCTTGGAAACTTTGAAATGTTTATGTCTGGATATCTGTGATTGATTATACGGGGGAATTATATATCCCGATTTTTCTCTTGAAATTATCTGGTTTTTGGAGACGCTGGAATTCTTTTGGAGGTTAATTGGATCTTGGAGGTTTTCGTGTGAGCAAGAGTTTTTTTGGAAATCAGCGAGCCTCATCAAGAAAAACACTTTTTGGAACTTGGATTCAGATAATTTTTTTATGATTTGATAATGCCGGAGGTTGTGATTTATTTTTGAATTGATGAATTTTTTTCTTATGTGATATTTTTTTTTGTGATATGATTTTTCGTGGGAGACGGAACTATTAATTTGTTTATATATTATGCTTATTATTTGATTTTTTTTTGATTTATTGATGGGAGAGGAATCGATTTTTTTTGTGGTGACATTTTGTTTGGATGATGGATATTTATTTTGATTATAGGATCATGTATATTTTTGTTGAATGAATTTTTTTTGATGATGGATTATACTGTTTTTTTTATTAATTGAGGGAGAGGAGGGGTCAATTTATTATTGGAATTTGGTATTTATTTATTTTTTGACTCGATTTGTTTGATTTTGGTTGGAGTATTGGAATTTAGTGGAAGGTTGTTATCAATAAGGAGACATTGCGATTTTTTTATTATTATTATTATCATATGATGAGATGATTTATGTTACATGAGACGTTTGGAATGTTATTCGAAAATATATATACAGGGTATCCCAAAGTCTGCGATAAAAAAAAATCCTGAATTCCTTTTTCAATTTCGAGTCAAAAAGTCCTTTACCACTTTTTGCAAAACTCAAAAACAAAGAAGT